>JAASFL010000056.1:0-44409 GCA_023333735.1 Globisporangium takayamanum
CATTGGCATTGGCATTGGCATTGGCATTGGCATTGGCATTGGCATTGGCATTGGCATTGGCATTGGCATTGGCATTGGCATTGGCATTGGCATTGGCATTGGCATTGGCATTGGCATTGGTGTCGGCGTCGGTGTTGGTATCAGCGCTCAACTGCACCGACGCTGCTTATTTGTGTTGGTGTCGGTGAGCAACCTGTGTTGCGATCGCAGAGCTCATGTGAGGTGCTTGCATTCATATCCCTATGCACACGTCGCAGACTGTCGTTTGGCATGTCTTGAGTGCCATGCCAGTAGGTACGCCCGTGCGCACCGTGGTTGCCGAATCTAGGAACGTGTTCGCGAGAACGCCGCTATTGCCGTGAGTCTCGAATGGCCATGAAAGCGAGCGGTAGGTAGTTCACACTGATTCGCGCAGCACGACATTGCGCCAAAGCGCGCTTGGCGTGGCCGCGCACGAACTGAGTTGGAACGTGATGTACTGCGAAAGTCCCTCTACGACGTCTGCGGACAAAGCTAACGTTATGCTGATGTGTCAAGCGACTTGCTCCAGTTGTACTGCTGCAAGGTGCTCGACTAGCTCATCGGTAGGTCCATCGCTCTTGTAGTGAGTGCTGCGTGAGGTGGCGCTGCGCGCGATCTCAACGAATTCGAAGTATTCGGGGCACGTGGTGTCACACCATGCGCTCCAAGATGCACTTGTGACCAACGAGCAAACGACGATCGCTGTGACCAGAAAGAATTCGGATGCCGGTTGACGCGAGAGAGCAAGAGCAGAGAAGCAGCTTGGACCTGGCGTCTCGCACCGTGTTCATCGCTGGAGCGAGCGGAATCTGCTCCACGACTCGACTTGTGGTGCTAACAAAACCTTTTTATTGCAGGATAAACAGGGAAGTCAGGAGCTATCAGCTATAAACAGGTACACCGAGCACCGGTAGGACACCAAGACGCTCGCTTCACTCGTCACGCTACACGACGACATCCACGCAGTCACTTCTTGTCGGCATCGGTGGGCAGTGTCGGTCGCTTGTCGCTCGCGAGCATGCGCGTCCACGCCACACAGAGCAGCAGCTGCAGCGCGCACACGATGCTGGGCATGATCGCGTCAAACTCGAGTCGCGACGTCCACGCGACGTCAAAGTCTCGAAAAATCGCACTGTAGACGGTATCAGGCGACGCAGACGCTCGAGTCGTGCCAACGCGGACATCACCGCCAGCAGCAGCTCGCGCCAGCACAAACGCGCCGCACCAAGCGTCCACTGCATCGCTTGAAGCGTAGAGATGCAAGAACGCAACGCGGCGAGCAGATTGCGACTCACTGCTGCTGCTCTGGAGTTGCGTAAAGAGGTATCGACAGCCGCTGTTTGTCGCACTGGCGTCGGTACGAGTGACGCCATCTGAGAACACAGCTCGCAGTGCCGTGGCGCTCACTGCTGGGTCCGAGCAGAGCGAGCCGATGCGCGCAGTGCAGTAGAACTCGTTGAACGCTGCGTCGACGCTTGGGTCGCGCGCCTGGACTCGCTCCATCTGCTGCGCTGCGCTCTGCTGGCTCAGTACGAGTGTTCCGATGAGCACGAGTGTCAGCGCAGCTTGGAGCGCAATGAGCGCATCGACAACGCGCGCGAGCCGCTGGTCTGGGAGCTGCGCGCTCACGAGGTAGAAGCACACGAGCGGCAAGACGATGCCGAGCGTTGTGAACACGCCAGTGCTGAACGTGATGTAGAACTGCTGAATGTCAGCGATCGGGAACGCATCGAATCGCGGGTTGTGCACATCGCGTGCAACGTCGGTGTCGCTGGACGAGTACGTTGTGAGCGCTGCCCAGACATCGAGGATACACAGTCGGAGGTGTGCTCCCAAGTAGCACGAGCGACTATGCCTTACTCTCGACGGCGTCAGCGAACCAGCGCTGGAAGTTGCTTCGGTGCGTCATCGCCATGCTCGTGCTGGATCAGGTGCCTTTGATGGGCACGGAGCACTACTACCTCTTTTATATCACTATTACAGTTGCTATCACTCGCGATCCTATCAGTCAGTCGACGACCTCCGAGCTCGATGCGATGTCTTGCAAGTCGAGCTGCAGTGCAAGGAGCTCGTCGAGTGCTTCTTGTGCAGACGGTCGGTCCTCTGGCTGGAACGACAGGCACTGGAGCACGAGCATCCGGATCGGAGCCGGTGCGCGCGCACTCCCCATCATCGGAATCATCTTCGGGTTCCCGTCGCTCGTGCTCAGGATCGCAACGTCCGAGTCGACGCGATGGAGCAAGTCGACTGGGAACTCGTACGTGTCGAGGTACGCGAGGAGGATCCCGAACGAGTACATGTCGGCTTTCGTCGTGTACTGCTGGCCGTCAATCACCTCTGGCGCAGTCCAGACTGTCATGTCCATCTGGACACTGTCGTGGTCGTCACTGCTATCGGTGACACTCCTGTCCTGAACACTGCCTCGTGGACTCGGACTCGCCGACTGCGTACGACTTAGCTGGCGCTCCGACCAGCGCTGCAACGCGCTGCAACACGACAAGTCGCTCAGCTGAGCGCGCCACGATTCATCGAGTAGGACCTTTCGCGCACTCAAGTTCCCGTGGAAGAGCGACGGCTCGAACGCGTGCAAGTACGCGAGCACGCGCGCAATGGCAATGGCGACTGAGAGTTTGGACGGCAGCGTTGGTGAGTCGTAGTGCCAGCTCCAGGCATCGTGGATCACTTCAGGAGTGTCGAGTGACACCTCGCGAGGACTAGCAGCGTCATGGTCGCTACGCTGCTGCTGCTGTGTTGCGAAGTACTGAGCGCCGCTTCGCTGAGACGCTAGAGCGTCGAGCGCATGAGCTCTTTGGATTGCAACGACATCGTCGAGCGTCCCATTTGGCATGAATTCGGTCACGAGCGTCAGCGTCTCGGCACTTTCGTCCGTGTCAAAGCGCAGGCGTTTTGGGCTGAGACCATCGAATGGGTCGTCAAGATACCCGACGAAGCGCACGAGGTGCGGATGCGAGAGTGTCGCGTGGAGTCGGATCTCCGCCATGAAGCGCCGCAGTGCTGCTGATCGTCTGCAAACACGGCTGTCAGTCGCTTCGACGTCTGGTCGCTGTCGCTTGCGCTGGACGTGGAGCGTCTTGAGCATTACGACTTGGTCACGAAGACTCGCGAGTGCGTACGTCACCTGAACACTCTCATCGTCTTGATTCGCTAGTGTGCTGCCAACAGGCGTGCTCGTAGCCAGTCGACGCGGTGGAGACGACAACATCGAGCGTCGGAGTGGCTGGAGCTCGTCCTTACTGCTACTGCTGGTAGTACTGCGTGCACCAGCGGGACGCTCGCTCTTGTCGTTCGAGCCAGAGAGCAGCACTTCTGTCTCGGTCTCCATCTCCAACACGCTCTTGGCCGCACTGACTGGCGCCTTGTGCGTTGAGCGCATCGCTGCGACGTCACGGCGACGTCTTCGATAGCGAGCGCTTGCTCGCCGTGCACACGTCTGACAGCAGCCGCTGATCCCAATCGCAACGGCAACGCCACCGAGGAGCGACGCACTCACAAGGAGGAACCACGAGCGGCGCTGGTGCCACGTCTCGTGCAAGCGCAGACGCTCGCGCATTCGGTTTGTGCGCGTCGCGTTCATGCGCGTGAAGAGACTCGTGGTGTCATCATCATCGTCATCGCTTGAGACAGAAGCCGCCGTCACGTGCGCGTACTTGGTCGCAAAGTCGTCGTCCGAGAGGACGCAGAGCACCGTGTCGTTTATAACAAAGAACTTGGCGCGCGCGTCCGAGCACGAGCGCGTCGACGTCGCTGCGGCGTGGAAGAGCTGGAGCTTCCTGAAGCGCTCGGCGTCGGTCCGCCGCACTTCAAACTCGCCGAGCGCTCCCGCTGTCGTTGTCTCATTCGCACTCGTAGCAGCTGCGACCGCCGCTGCTGTCGTCTTGGACGATGTTGTTGACGACGCGAAGGCGATCTGCGCCTTAGAGCTGATCACGAGGCGCTGGAGCGAAGCGGGGAAGCGCACGCCTGCGATGCGCGTGATCGGGTTCCCAGAGACGTTGAGCGACAGGAGCGAGTTGGGGAGTGAGAGGTGCTCGAGCGTCTGCAAGCGCGCGCCTGCGACGTTCCTACGCGTGTTTGCGTCGATGAGAAGTCGTTGAGAGTGTGTGGGAGTGATAGGAGAGTGATAGGAGAGTGAGAGTAGAGCGTCCTACGTGCAGGACGTACAGGTGCTGGAGCTTGGGCGGCAGACGCGCGAACTCGAGCGACGCGATCGGGTTCCGTGTGAGGTTCCTATTGAGGCAGTCGTAGTGTCAGTGATAGTGGCTGCGGTGGTGGAACGGCGCCAGTGGCGGTTGTGAACTTGCACGTACAGCGTCGAGAGCTTGGGTGGGAACACTGCGGTGTCGATCGACTCGAGTGCGTTAGCGGTGAGGTCGCTGCAACGTTCGATACGCGATGCAAGCGTGAGCGAGTGAAGGCGTTGCGAGCGTGAGCGCGTGACAAGCGCACGTACAGCGTGAGTAGCGAAGGAGGGAACGTGAACGTGGCGAGTGACGTGATGCGGTTGTTCACGAGCGAGCTGAGGTGGCAGAGAGAACGTCAGTGTCCTGTCATCTGTATCACGAGCAGGAGCCGATCGATGCAAGCGCATGACGCACATGTATGTCGTCGCATTCCCGCCGCCTTGTCCTGGCTGCAGCGTCTCGACTGCGTTGTCATCGAGCTGTCTGCACAGCGACACCTCAGTCCACCAGTCAGTCAGTCTCTATTCGCAACACTGGACGACCAGACACTACTCATAGGACGCTAGTGACATACAGCACTTGTATGCTTGATGGAATGCCAGTGACGCGCTCGATGCCTCGCTTGCGCACGTCGAGCTCCAAGGCGGGCGTGTCTGCTGCAGTCTTACTTGGCACTTGTGCGGCGCTCACGACTGTAGTCTCACACGAGCCGCCTGTGACGATCTGAGCGCGTGTGTCGGTGGTGCTGCTGCTAGCAGTCGACGTAGCGTTGAGCAGTGCGAGTGTCGTTGCGTTCGAGCAGTTGGTATCGCTGCCATTGAGCAGCTCGCGGACATTGGTGTCTCGGTCGCCGACGCTCACAGCTGTGCAGGTCCATGCGAGCGCATGGAGCAGCACTAGCACTAAGCGCATACTCGCGTGCTGCATACGTGCGTTTCCGAGCAGCAGCAGCAGCGCTCACGACGCTGCGAGTGCGCGAATCGCTCGCGTTGGTACTCCATCACTGCTGCTGCTGCTGCTTGTTGATGGGACAGCACAGCACATCTGTGATGCCAGCCAGGCGCAGAAACGAGCCGCACGCGAGCGTCGGTCGCTTCCAGACAACAGCATGTGTTTGACAGCAGTGCGCTCTCGATGCGACTCACAGTGATCCTTTGGATCGCGAAGGCATGCGCATGTGTGAGCTGTGCCGCTGACTGTTGCAGCTGATGGCTTCACGTGTGTGATTGAGTGAGCTGCTGCACGACATGCTCGGCACCTGTTGTACCAGCTCTTTTTGTGTGTTCTTCAGCACGCGTTCAAGGCAATTGGATCGAAAGTGCATGTGGCGCTGCTTGAGGGTCGGCGCATTACTACTCCAGGCATCGAGAGAGTGGTGCGATCATGTCTGGAGCTGCAGCAGCACCAAGACAGAGCTGGCGCTGCTTGCTGGACTTGCTGTCTCGCAAAGGGCACAGTTGACAACTGCACGACCAGTGCGTCGCTTCGATCGCACTTTGGAGGATCGAAACAGTACATGAAACGATACGTGGCACGTCCACACGCTTTTCAGGTTGATCCATGGACTTGGAGCTTTATCTGTACATATAGCTTCGATCTAGGTAAAAGCATCAGTTGTTGCTGACAAAAACAAAGTCTCTTGCTATATTTTCAAAGCTATACGCTCACTATGTTGACTTCCTATACACGCAGCTCAAGCTACAATTACTAACAAGGTTTTTCAACCACGAAAAACCTCGCGAGAGCGCGCGATCGCATTGCGAGGAGATCACTTTGGATTTCCCCGTTCCCGCTCGATCGATCGATCTATCAACACCGACCTCACGACACGCGACCATGGTGCGTCTCTGTGCCTTGCTCTCTCTGCGACTCTCTCTGTGTATGTGGACGTCTTTGCCTACTGCTGCATGGTATTGACACGACTCTTATGATTGACCCACCAACAACAGGCTGGTGGACCGATTGCGAACAAGAAGCCTGCGCCGACCGCTGCGGCGGAAGGTGCTGCTGCCAGTGCGCTCCGCAAGTACGTCCTGCTCTCTCGTGATGCTACTTCATACAAACAGTACACAGCGTGGATCTAATCACTCGTTCTCTCTATCTTCTATGGTGCACGTTAGCCGTCGCCCGACTGCGTCGAAGACTGCGAACACGGGCCGTGGCATGGGCGGCAGCACGGCCGGCATCCTCCGCTTCTACACGGACGACTCGCCAGGGCTCAAGGTCGGCCCAACGACTGTGCTCGTCATGTGCTTAATGTTCGTCGGCTTCGTCGTGCTGCTCCACGTCTGGGGCAAGTTCCGCGGTTAGAGCCCCCTCCACGTGTGCGTCCACGCGATAGACCCAGAGCAGGAGGAGACACACGCGAGCGAGCGACCAGCAGCAGCGCCGACCGATCGTCCTCCTGCAGCAGCTGCCGCCTCGAGCACGTCTAACTGTATGATGAAGCACTTGTCCCACGTGACACGCCGCCAGCCCACGCGTCGCGACTGCTAGCGCTCTCTCTCTCTCTCGTATTGGACCAATAGTAGTAGCTAGGACCCTCCGTCGCTCGTCTCTCTCTTCTCTCTATCGCTCGTGTACGGCTCAGCGCATGCGCTTGGTGGTGTCGACCGCTACTGCACCTGCTCGCAGCGATTGCTGCTGCTGCCAGCCGTCCAACAGCGCTTGTTTGTCGCGCTGCTTGCGCTCCTGTCGCTCCTGCTCCTCCGTCGTGGTCTGCTTCTGGAGCTGAGTGATGAAGTACGCCGCCTCGGCGGTCTCGAGCGCTCTCGTGTCCTTCGCCAGTGTGTGCTTTGCTGCGACTTGGTCGCTCAAGCGCGCACACAGCGTCTGCTTTGCGTGGCGCTTTGCAGCCGCAGTCACGCGCGGATCGTGCGGTAAGATCGTCGCGCTCTCGTAGTCGCTCGCACGCGCAGCTGCGAGTCGATCGCGCCGCTGCTTGGTCTGCTTCTCATCCATTTGGCTACTGAGGAACGCATTGAGCTCACGTCGCTGGAGCGTGCGCTCGGCGCTCTCGTGCAGCTTGCGCAGCTGCGTTGCGTGGTACCGATCAGCGATCGCAACGTCCTTTGAGCACACTGCGCGCGTGTTGTGGTCGCGCAGCTCACGCTCGCGCTCGAATGCCGACTGGAGCGCAAGTGCGTACGGCAAGCCTGGTGTCTCGCAATGGACTTTGGCGCCGTCTGGGACGCGCTTGCTTGCGAGTAAGAAGCGCGGCAACACTTGTCGAGGACCAGCGTCGTCGGTACTGGCAGTTGTGCTACCAAGTGGCGTGACGGACTCGAGCAGATGAGAGCTCGAGCGAGAGTGGCGCTCTGTTAGCAGCAGCACGAGTGAATCAGTCAATTGGAGCTGCTCAGTACATGAAGAGCACGAGCAATAGGCTCAACGCACCGCTCTTGTCGCGATGGTGCTTGTGCTTGTGATGGTGGTGGTGGGTGTGACGATGGCGGCTCTCGTGCCCATCGCCTGAGGACAGTGCTGCTGGCGCACTCGACACTGCTATCGTAAGAGACGCAGTGCCTGCTGGACCGATCGGCTCAGCCGCGCTGCTCTTGCCGATGCGCATCGATGAGATGCCTGAGTCTGTCGACATGGACCGCTGCATCACTTGCTTCCCGAGTTGTTGTTGTTGCTGTTGCTGCTGTGGTACTCGTGCTCCATCGAGTGCTTCGCTGCTGCCACTCGCAGTCTTCTTGCTCAGTTGGCTGCTCACTGTCCGAACAAACGCAGGACTGAACGCGAACGACAGCGCTTTGCTGTCCAAGCACACGACGCCGACGTTGCCGAAGCGCAAGCGTCCGGATCCAGCGCCGCGCTGCAACTTGCTACCAAGAAACGCAAGGAACGCTTCAAGTGTGCGCACGACTTGCTCCTTTGGTAGTCCGAGCTCGCTGCCGACGAGCGACATGTTGGCGTCGACTGCTGGCGCTACGAGTGCTGGCGGCGGTCGCTTCCACGCGACGCTGTACAGACTCGCGAACCGATCTGCGAGTAGGAACACTGGCATCGCAGGCTGCACGTCACGCACAAATGTGAACTTGCCGAGCATTGCGACGTTCACACCTTTCTTCGTCAGCAGCTGCCGCTCGACGAGCGCACTCAGCGCTTGCCACACACTGTCGAGCGACGCGCCGAGGAGCTGCTCGTACTCGAACGCAGACGCGCGCAAGTGCTGCGCGCACTCGGTCAAGACGGCGTCGCGAGCCATTGCAAGCGCAGCGCACACGCGTACAGTGCGTGGTGCCGTCGCCCTTGCGTTGCGAAAGCTGCTGCTGCTGCTGGCACAAGACACTGCACATGCTGCTCATCGTCATCTCATCAGGAACGTGGTCAAGCAATGCGTGTCAATCTATTTTCGTGGCTCGATTTCGTGTGACGCACATGAATTGCTCGCACACGTCGCAGACAGCATCAGTCAATGCAGTGGAGCGCTGAGCTGCTCGCATCGAGTGCGAACGCGTGCACTGCGCCACTGAACGTGCTCGCGAGCACTGTCGCACTGTCGACTGCGCACAGGCTCGTGAACATACCAGCGCTTGGTGCGAGCGCTTCGCAGCGGACGCTGGAAGTCGTGGGGTCCCAGACCTTGACACTCCCGTCTTTCGATGCACTCACTGGCGTTGGCAGTGTGCTGTTGTCTTGGCTATCGCTGGTGCTGCTACTACTGCTCATTGGCAAGAAGCAGCATGCAGTAGCGTCTTGCTGGTGACCTGTGAACGTATACAGCTGCTTGGTGCTCCGACGGTCCCACACGCGCACTTCACAGCCGAAGCCACTGAAGCCTTTGCTCGACGTGAGGATGTACGTCGCATCAGGCGACACGTCGACGCTCAGAGCAAAGTAGACGTAGCCGTCGAAGCGCTGCACTGGTGTGCGCAGCGCTGTGCGCGCGTCCCAGACCTTGAGCGTCAAGTCTTCGCTGCCTTGGACGACGAGCGGCTCCTTTGGAAGCCACTTGGAGCACGTCACGACGTTCTGCGGCGTCGTGTTTTTAGCAACGAGTGTGCCAGTGCGCAAGTCCCAAAAGATCGTTTGTGTGTCGCGACCGCCAGAGCACAGCGCAGTCTCAGCGTCATCGACTGCGATCGTCGCGACATTGAGATTGTGGCCGCGCAGCAGCACAGACTGCGGCTTCTTGGTAGTCGTCGCTGATGCGGCTGACGATGACGGCGTGAGGTGCGACGTGAGTGCTATGGTCGTGTCGCGCGAGCATGAGTAAAGCAGCTCAGCTGAAGCGCCAACGAGGACGCGGTTCACTGCGTGTGTGTGCGGAGTCCACACATCGACGACTGCAGCTGTGGTAGCACCATTATCGTCGTTGTGGTTCCCCCAGTGGAGCTTGCGGATCGCGCCATCTTCCCAGCCAGTCACGCACGTCTTCGCCTCAGCAAAGCCCGGGTGGTAAGCCACGCAGTTGAGTGCGAGGTCGCTCGCAGCCACGTTCACGTGGACCTGGTCCGCCGCAGTGCGCTCGCTGGTGTACGCATTCGACGCTGAAGCGTGTGCGGATTTGGCATTGTCGCTGCTGTCGTGCTGCTCGTCGGCCTTCCAGTTCGATAGATCATGTGTTGCTGGCACCTTGCTGATCGCGTCTGTCGAGCTGCACGCCCCCATCGTGTCTGCTTGGACGTGCACTCGAATGGATATGTTGATGAGTGCGTTTCAAGCTCGCGAGATGGCTACCTCTTTTGCCTTGATGTTTGTATGTGATCATGTGGGATCGAAATATCTTGTTGAAAGTATAGGCTGATATTACAATAGCGAAGAAAAGCAAGAGTGTCATGATACTGTATTCAAGTGTACGCTCTACAACTACCAACGACATCAAGGCATGCACTGTGCTGCTATGACTGCAGCACGCAGTGTAGCGCGCAGCTCAGTGCTTCGTTGTGTACATGCTGTCACGCCAACGCATCGCGGGCACGTCGTGATGCAAGCGATATGCAAACGCCGTACCATGACGTCCGCTCCTTGCTTTGATCAATCGAATAGTGAATGCAAGTAAAAATGCACGCAACATTGTATACTTGGAAATACTATACAGTAGGAATCGAGGCAACTTGCGATGGCATAACGCAACTTGCGACTCAAAGCAGCAGCCAGTCAAGCAAGCATGTCGGGCTCTACGAAGGTGGCGCGCACGTCGCTCCAGGTACCACTCGTCTGCATCATCCGCGCTGCTCTCTATCGCATGCATGCACGCACTCGTCTCACTGTTGCTTTTTCTTGCGTTGTGCGTATCACCACAGCTGTACCGCGACTGCATGCGTCTCGCCAAGCACATTGGCGGATCGGTGCGTTTGGCTGTCTTCATGTGTAGCTAGTACAATGCCCATGTATGCATTTGACTGGCTGTTGCTGCTTACACACATGTGTGTCTATGCTCACGAATGCACACGACAGAGCAAGAAGGGCTCGGCGATCAAGACGCTCATTCGGCGGGAGTTTGAGAAAGCGCGCAACGAGGAGGACCCAGAGAAGATCGAGGCGCTCAAAGCCAAGTGCGTCACACGCGCTATATCTCTCTCTCTTGCAGCCGCTCGATCTCACTCTTACGTATGCGCTCTGTCTTTTGTGGCTCTGTATGACGCAGTGCGATTCGTGGACTGAGCAACTACCTCGTGCTCGCGAACTCGAGGTGCGTCCGATTGACTGTAGCTCTTGGCTTGGAGCTGTTCATGGATCTCATATGCTGCCTATCTATCGCTCTCTATGCGCCTGCATTCTCACCTCACAGCAAGGACAAGCAGCTCCAGAACGCGATGAAGGCGCAGCCGACCGAGCCGTCGGGACCTGCGCAAGCCGAGTACCGTGAACTGTAGTTGGGCTGCTGCAAAATGTTAAAAGCGACAGAGCGAGTTGCGCGAGTCGCTTCTAACCTAACAACAGTCGGCACTTGTAACAACTCAGCATCGGTTCGTTGAATGCTGATGCGAAAGACTGCACAATAGAACCAGCACACTTTCCCACGATCCTTCATTCGATTTACAATTGCCAATTGCCTTGAGCAAGTTGAGCGGACTTTTATATAGCATTTTCGAGGCAAAGAGCGGACATCTGCATGTCACTTGCTCGACGAGTTTGACACTTTTGATACTCAAGCACAAGCACGAGCGAGCCAAACACGAAGACCGCACAGCAGTAGCAGCATGAACCGACGAGCTCTTGCGCGACAAGCAGCTGGCGCCAAGGCCGCTGCGAGCACTGCAGTGACCGAGCAGGACCCCTCGGGCGTCGAAAATGTCACGCGCAAGCTCGAGGCGCAGCTCGCAGCCGGCGACTTTTACGGCGCGCTGCAGATGTACAAGACGCTCTTCATGCGCTTCCTCAAGGGCGACGCACCGGACGCCGCGCAGCAGCTCAAAGCAATTGAGCTCGCACTCGAGGCCGCGCTCTGTCTCATTCGCCACGCGCAGAACACTGCAGCGACCGAGATGGCGAACCTCATGGTCTCGGTGTACACGGACTTCCACGTCCCAGTTGACGAGACGAGCAAAGGTGCGATTGCTTCAGAGCTAGAGAGAGGTGTCCCTGTTGGCTGGCTGTACGTTTGGATGACTGAGTGACACACGCACGCTCGCCTGTGCGGCAGACCGCATCCGCAAAATCAACGCCGCGTTCGTCGAGCAGCCGCAGTTCAGCGCCGACCTCGCCGTGTTCCTCAAGCACGCTGTCAAGTACGACTCAATGTATCGCTATGTTTATATGGCTGGCAACAGCGCCTGACGCACCTGGATGCGTGTATGAATGATCAGGTGGTCGGCTGCAGAAGGCAGTCGCAAGCGCGGAGACCCGGAGCTCCAGCTCCTGCTCTCGCGTGCGCACCGCCATGCTGGCGACTACACGCACGCAGCGAAGCACTACTTGCACGCAGAGAGCCCTGTGGAGTTTGCTGATGCGCTCTTTGACTGGTCCAAGCTCGGCTACGCGAGCGAGTTCGACCTCTACGTCGCACGCTCCGTGCTCCAGTACGTCTCGTGTGTTGTTATGTTTAGCTCAGTATCTGCGCTATGTCGCTTCTAACATTTCTTCCACACTACTACTACGATGCTTCTCACAGGCTCTTGAGTCTTGAGAACCTGCGCGATGCGAACAAGGTCTTTGACGAGTACGTGGCCAAGTCCACGGCCGCAGGTCGCGCAGTCGACACGCCGCTGATCCACTTCCTGCGTTTCCTGCTCCTCACGCTCGAAGTACGTCTTTGTGTCTTTGTGTCTCTGTGTGGTTTGTAACAATGTGACTCACTGTTCATGCACTTGATCCACTAGCGCGACGCCCTCCCGCTCTTCCAAGTGCTCCAGGAGCGCTACGCACCAGCACTCGCGCGCGACAGTTCGCTCAAGAACGTACGTCTCTCTCTCTCCTCATGCTCGCGATGATCTAGTGCCTGAGCTGACAGACCTTCCTCCTTCTCCTATCTCTTTGACTATGATCAGTACTTGAGCGTGATCGGCCAGAAGTTCTACGGTCTCCAGCCGCCGCGCAATGGCCTCAGCTCGCTCCTCGAGATGTTCTCTGGCGGCATGTAAAGCGCCGCCGTTCGACCTTAGTGAGCAAGGGACTTGCTAGACGCTCTAGCAAACAGAGATGAACGTCGTAGGACAAGAGAGAGAGAGATGGAGCAGCTGAGCAATGCACAAAGGACGTGGCGTTCTGGTCAATCATGGCTTTGTGCTTGTGGATGGCGAGTGACGAAGTTAGAGAGATAGCTCGTGTGTCTGTGACGTCGGGTGCTACTGCTCGCTGTCGTTCGGTCCGCTGCGCGCGTTCCGCGCCTGGCGCTCGATCTCTTCGATGCGCAGGAGCGTCGCGGACTTGATCGGTAGGATCTTGGGTTTGCAGAGCACTTCGGTGAGGTTCCCGCGCTCCGAGTACACGAGTCCGGCCTTTGGGAGCACCTCTTGGATCTGCAAGCGCTACGGTCACTCAGTCACACGAGGCATGCCCAGCAGCAGCACATGGCACACATGACACACGTAAGAGTCACAAACACGAGCACACAAGAGGCTGGAGATCCAGGCGCCATGAGCGCACCTGCATGGTGCGTACGTAGTTGTGAGTGGATAGCGCGTGCGTCTGTGGTTGCTCGAGGCGTCGTTTCGCACTGGCGAGTCATCCAGAAGACGCAGGCGAACGCTCCAGTCAAGTGGTCAAAACCCAAGTCTTTCCGTCCTACGAGGTGTCCTGAGGTCCTACAATGGCGCTAGTCTCTCTCTGGTGCTACTACATGTCCTACTGACAGCTCAGCGACGCTGCTTCTTGGCTCCAAGCGGCTTGGCGGACGACGACGACGACTTGCTCGACGGCTTTTGCTGCTGGGACTTGCGCTTGAGGTTCTCGACCATGGCCTTCAGCTCGCTCTTGGTCTCATTGCCACTCGCTGCTGCTACTGGCTGCGCCGCCACACCAGTGTTTCCAGCCTTCTCGGTGCGCTTGCGGCGCTCCTGGAAGATCGCTTGGTTTGCCTCCGTCTTCTTGAACTTGGGGTCTGTCGGGTCGAGCTGGAACTGCGAGCCCTTGGCGTAGAGCGCACTGAAGCGCGGGTCCGCAGCGTCGAACGCAAAGCCCTCCTGGAGCCGCGACTTGTGCTGGCTCAGCTTCTTCATCTCCTTGGCCTTGCGCTTGCCCTTGAGGCTCTTGACCTTTTCGCGCTTCTGGATCGCCTTGAGGTCAAAGTTCCGCCCCGCGTCACTGTCGCCGTCGCCGTCACTGCCGTCGTCTGCGATCGCATCGCGCAAGAGCGCAGCTTGGGTCGCCCCGCGGCCTTTCTTCTTGAGCACGTCCTTCTGCTCGCGCTCGAGCTGCTTCGCCTTGGCGCGCTTCTCGTGGAGCTTGGCGTTCTTCTGCGCCTTCTTCTCGCGCGCGTAGCGCTCAAACGGCGTCTCGTTCTCTTCGCGCTCGCGCTGCTTCTTTGCTTTGAGGATGTCGCCTGCGCCAGGCGTGAACGTCATCTCCATCTCGCCACTAGCGTCTGCAAACGCATCGTCTGTGCCATCGTTCGCATCACCGTCGTCGCTAGGAGCGTCGTCGTCATCGCCGCTTTCGTCTTCAGCGTCGCTCCCAAGGAGCATCTTGCGGTACCGGCTCTTGAGCTTCTTGAGCTTCGCCGCTTTCTTGGCGTCCGCTGGCGCCGTCGCATCGCCGTCGGACGCTGCGTCACTGTCGCTGCCGTTCGCATCATCATCGTCGTCGCCGTCGTCGGACGAGTTGTCGGACGCCAAGTACGCCGAGAAGTCGTTGTCGTCGGCGTTCTTCCACTCGGCCTGGCGCGTGAGCAGCTCCATGCGGTTCTCGTCGTCCTCTTCCCACGTGAGCTTCACGTCCGTGTTCTGGAGCGCCGTTGTCGCAAAGATCGCCGGTTTGTACGTCTCGGGCACGTGCGTGCAGACGTCCTTGGGCGTGTTTGTGAACGCAATGTCGTCGGGGACGTACCGCAAGTCGAGCAAGTTCGCCGACGTCTCGTACTCGAGCTGGTCGCAGTTGTCAAAGATCGCACTCGCAGTCTTCACCGAGTCGCACGTGACGATCGCGTAGTAGTACTTGAGTTTCTGGAGCTCGTACTTGCGCAGCTTCTCGCTGTCAAAGCCGTTGTCTTCGTTCGCATCCACGCGCTGCTTCACGCCGAGCGGATCGTCCGAGTCGTACCCGTCGTCCTCTTCTTCGTCATCGTCCTCGTCCTCGTCCTCTTTGTCCTCATTGTCCTCACTGCCGTTGTCCTCGTTGTCACTGCCGTTCGCGTCCTCCTCCTCCGTCTTTGCCTTTGCCTTCTTCTTGTCGCTCCAGAGGCCCTGGGGTCCGTACTGCTCCTCCTCTTTCTACACTCGCACGACCACCACCACCACCACCACCAGTCAGTCAGTCAGTCAGTCAGTCAGTCAGTCACATCGCCACATCGCCACGAGGACGCACCATCTTCTGGAGCCCATAGTCCGATGGGTAGATCGTGACGTCGCGCACGGCGCCAGTCGCCGGCGCGAACGACTGGCAGAGCGCAAAGATGTCGACTGCGCGGATGCGCGACCAGTCGCAGTTCTGGACAGCGAAGCGCTTCGTCTCTTCGCCCATCGGCACGTCCTCTTTCTCGGACTCGGACGCATCGGACGCTGCGGCACTGGCGTCCGAGTCGTCGTCGTCATCTGAGCTGTCGTCGTCCGAGTCGTCGTCGCCGCTGCCGTCTGCGAGCTCACCGCGCGCCATGCGGTTGAGGTACTCGAGCCGCGTGAGCTTCTCGTCGTTCTTTGCGATCGTCGCGCTCGTCTCGTCGTCGTCCGAGGCAGACGACGTGGTCGAGCCTTTCTTGTTCAGCTGTGCGCGCACTGGCGCCGCGGCGTCTTCGTCGTCGTCGTCGCTCGCACTGTCGTCATTGCTGCTAGCGTCGTCTGCGTTTGCGTCCTCCTTCTCTTCGTCATCGTCGTCGTCTTTGTCTTCGAGCTCGTAGAACTTCTTGAGCTCGTTCGTCTTCTTCGCAATGCGGCGACCGTACTTGTCGTACTTGCCGGCGCCAGTCTGGAAGCGCTCGTCTTTGAAGACACCGGCAAAGCGCTGGTCGATCTGGAGCTTGTTCTTGCGCTTCGAGTTGCGTGCAAAGCGCTACAGACATGTACAGAGCCAGCGTCAGTGAGCCACTGCCACTCACAGTGACGTTCAGGCAAATGAGTGAGTGAGAGAGACGTACGGGGTCGTTGTGCACTTTCTGGAAGCGCTGGTCCTTCACAAGCGCGCCGCTGTTGCTCGCCATGGCTCTGACTTGTGTGGATGTATGTGTGGATGTGCTGTCGTCACGCACAAGGAGCTCGATCGACGCAAGGAGCTGCTACTGCTCGTGGCAATGATGCTGTCTCTGAGTGTCTGTTGGCTTGTTCGACTGGACCTCAGCAAGTTGTGTGTCAATGATGTGCAGACCGCAGTTTTCGTACTTTAGTGAACACAACCGCAAACTATTTAATTCCATTGCCATACAAAAAACAAGTCAATATTATACTACTAAGTGCCATCGTATGCGACCTCTCCATGCATCCAGCAGAGTCGAGAGCGCCTTCAGCCTTCAGCATGCTCGATCGACAGTGAACAGTGTTGTGAGACGATGTTGTACGTGGCTCAAGTCTACTGCTCTTGATCGTCACGCTAGCTGCCAGATGCTGCCAGGCAAACAACGAGAGAGAGAGCACGAGATGATCGCACCAGGAACCCTTTGAACCGGAATTGAGGTGCGCGTCGGGTTAACCAAGCTGCACCTGTGTCCCTGTGCGAACTAAGCGCTCTAGGCAACAACGTCGCGTCCTTGAGGGGTTCTAGTACATCCAGTCGCTCGAGTGACTGTGTATGAGCGCCAAGTGAGCCTTAGCACTGCTTCGCTGTTGCGTTGATCACTTGGTGTCTCGAAGCTATCGATACACTACAGCGCTTGGCCATCGACGTTGTTGCTCCAACTTCTGACTGCTGCTGTTTGTCCAGACGCGCTGTCGATACTCTTGCAAAGCTCAAGGTTCGGAGAGGTGAGGTCACGCGAGCGAACACTCAAGACATTGCTATTGCCTTTGCTGCTGCACGAAGAGCGCGAGGTTGCTGAATAGGGCACACGTTGCGCTGGCTCGCGCCGTCGCTCGAGTCATTGCGCTGGAGGTGAAGTGGTCCTTCCTTCTACTCTCCTTGCTTTTGCACATTGGCAACGACGACGACGACCACCAAACTCTCTAGCGCTCTAGCGCTCTTTCGACGATTTCGACGCGCGAAGGATAGGCGCCACGACGACTACTTCCACACTTTCACGCGCGTGTCCTGCGTACACGTCTCTGTGCTCGACGCACTCTACGACTCTGTGCTCCTTTAGACAGAGTTCACGCTCGCTCGCTCGGATGGAGTACGCGCGATCGTCAAGCGGAGTACTGCGCTCGCTGAAAGATCCGTGGATTCACGTCCGCCAGTCCGCGCGACTCGACTCGCTCGTGTGAAGAGATAGCAAAGCAAGAGGCACGCCAAGTTTGCCAAGGACGCAGCTGCTGTCCAGACCTCGCACCACGAAGGCGGATCCACGCGCCTTGATCTTCCATCGCAGTGGTAGTTCGGTTTCGATCGGAGTCGCCTTCAAGGACTTGCTTGGAGCCGCGCTCGACCACTCGCACAACTGCACTCGCGTCCTTCGGCACAGACCTCGCTCTCGGTCTCTGAGCTTCCGGTACTTCTTCGCTTCCTCCGATTCTCTTTCAAGCCACTCGACGATGTCAAACGTCTCGCTCCGCGCGATCGAAGATGCGGCGTCGCTCGCGCCAGAAGACCTCCGCGCGTACATGGAGACCAAGATCACGTCCGTGTGCACGGCGCTCCTCGTGACGTACTGTGTCCTCAGCGCGCTCTGCTTCACAATGGTCGTCTACTTGCGCCGCAATCGCACCGGTGCGCTCCACGGCGACTCGAGCGCCGCACGCAAGCTCATCTTGCCTGCATTCGAGCCGCTGCTGTGGATCCTCGGCGTCGCTACTGGCGCCTACAGCGTCTGCTTTGCCACGACGCTCGTGACGCAGTCGTTCCCGCCCGAGATGCCGCCGATTCCGTCCGAGACTTTCTACGCCGGGCGGCAGTTCGTCTTGTTACTTGTCGTCGTCTTCATGCTCCAGAAGAGCGTGACGCTCCCAGCACTGCGCCGTGCAGTCGCGATCACGTTCGGGCTCTCGGTCTACACGATCCCCGTTGCGTGGTACATTGTCGAGCACAACGATTTGACGGACCGGAGTCGCAACTTTTGGCTCCTCACCGTCGCGCATGCGCTCATGCTCCCGCTCTTTGCGTACATCATGGCGTGGCCACCAGGACGCGCGAGCAAGTCGTCGCTGCGGCTCTACTGCGTCTTTGGGGTCGTCCAGCACCTGCTCCAGCTCGCATGCAACGCGGCGTTCTACCAGTTCGAAGTCGACCTCGCGTTCAGCCTCATATACGTCCAGCTCGCGCTCAGCTCCACGTGTCCGTTCTTCATCTGGCGCGTGCTCAAGGACGACACGGAGCACTGACGCGGTCTCGGGCAGCGCGCGTGTGCGCTCCAGAGCCTCTTTCGCCAGCGCATGAACGTGAACGAGCGCATCTCGTCCCAGGGGCTCCACGTCCTCATTGAGATGCACCGCAAGTACATCATTGACTTTGCGTACTTGGAGCTGCGGCAGCGCATCGGCGTTGGCTCGAGCGCCGTTGTCTACAACGGTGTGCTCAACTCCAAGACGCCCGTGGCGATCAAAGTGTACACGCCGCGGAGCATGACAGAGGACACGGTCGCGGCGTTCTCGCACGAAGCGGCGCTCTGTGGCGCGCTCAATCACCCAAACATTGTCAAGTTCTACGGCATGTGCGTGTCGCCACCGACGATCTGTCTCGTGTCCGAGCTCTGTCAAGGCAGCTTGGACCTCGTGACGCAGCAACTCGCGAAGCGACCGCAGGACGCGCGGCGGCAGCAGTTCCTCATCAACATCGGCTACATGCTCGACGCAGCGCGGGCAGTCGCGTACATCCACAGCTTCTCGCCGGCGTTCGTGCACCGCGATATCAAGCCTGGGAACTTCCTCGTCGACGCCGATGAGACAGTCAAGCTCACGGACTTTGGCGAGTCCTGGAGTCTCCCACAGAGCGCCAAGACCAGCGGCGGCAGCGCGAGCACGAACGACAGCGACGACTTTGTGACGACAGATAGCACTGGGAAGACTCGCGAGAGCGTCCACGTGAGTGTGAGCGACAGTCGCGTGGCGGCGAGTGATGGTCTTGCGTACGTCGACTACGACCGCGTGCGCAAGTCCGAGATCAAGACACTCACGTCTGAGACTGCGAATGGCGGCGCTGACGCGGCGCAGATGACTGTGAAAGGCACAGTGGACTACATGGCGCCAGAGATGATCAACGGCCGCGGCGGCTTGGCGGCGTATGGCGAAGCTGCGGACGTCTACTCGCTCGCGATCACGATGTGGGACATCCTCCACCCTGGACGCGAGAAGTACCCGAGCTCCAAGAGCAACCACTTGCGCGTGTTTGAGACCGTGATCGCTGGGAGTCGCCCAGACCTCGACCCAACGGCGTATCCATCGAGTCTCTGCGACCTCCTCGCTGCGAGTTGGCACCAGGACTTTTGGCGCCGACCGTCAGCGCAGACGATCGTCCACGCGCTCGAGCGCATCCAAGAGGACGCGAGTGCGTCGTTTGCGCTCGAGCTCTCGGACGAACTCCAGCACGACGCAGTGCTGCTCAAGGTCGACGACGTGCTCGTGCGGACAACGACTGGCGAGCTTGCGGTCCAGCGCATGAAGGCGCTCGGTGCAGTCGCGACGATCAGTGAAGGCGTGCGCTTGGGCAACTTGCTCATGAACGCCGGCTTTGTCCATCACGCCAAGCACGCGCGAGCGTTCGAGTTCGCAGCCGATGCGACCTACTACTTTGACGAACCGAACGTGCGGCTCTGCCAGCCGTTCGCGATGCTCGAAATCCGCGAGCCGAGCCACGTCGATGACCACGACAGCGTCACAAGTGGCGACTACAGCACTCAGTGGCGCGGACAACCACCACCGCCACTACCGCAATTTGGGATGGCAAAGCCACCGCAGAACCACTTTCATCCGAGCGACCTCGTTGGGCTCGAGTCTGGCGCGTACCACCACGACGGCTCGAGCGGTGACACGAGCGCGAGTGTCGCGTGCGACTGCCGCCGTCTCGGTCAGCGCCTCGTGACGCAGAAGCCCGTCAAGCGCCTGCTCTTCCAGCGCAAGCACCAGCCGATTCCGGAAGACGCAGCGCTCACAGCCGCGCTCCTGGCGCAAGACACGCGCAACGTCGCGTTCAGCCGCACGAGCGACTCACGCAACACTGGCCATCCGCATGGGAATGGCAACGTGTCGCCACTCCGGACTGCGATCTAGTCCATAGTGAGTCTGTTCAATCAAGTGTACCAAGTCAAGACCATCACTCACAGGCGTCATATCTTCTGGAGTCTGTATGTGTTAGGTCGCAGATACTTCAGCACTATCAGTGCGATTGCTCTGCCGCATGTGCGCAAGCGCCATCGCACGCCACGTCGCGTACTCTTCGTCCGTCACGCCTCCTGCGCTCTTGCGTCTCGCGACACTGTTCGTTGGGGTCTCGACTGCGCCAGCAGATGGCTCTGCTCCATCATCATCGCAGCAGCAAAGACAGAGAGACACTGAGTGAGTGTGTCTGACAGTTCACTGGCCGTAGCCACAAGCATATCAGTAGCTCATGCTCTCGCTTCTCAGACAGACCTTGACTGCCGCTGCCATGGGATCGCTCGTAGAGCCGTCGCAGCGCTTTCGTCGGCGTCTTGTGTGGCGTTCCACTTGCGACGCCTGCTGCTGCTGGACTGCGCTGCTGCTGACTCTGCGCGTGTTCTGCATCAGCAGCGTCTGCGAGCGCAGCAGCTGAGAGCTCTGGCGCTGCAGACGACGCGCCGCCGCGCTTCCGCCGCGAGAGCACAGCGCCACTGAGCGACGCTTTGCAGTGCAACTAGCAGCACAACATACCATCACTCACTCACTCACTCATCAATCATTCAAACCCATCAGACAGTGAGTGATGGTCACGCACGTACTTCAATCGACGACACGATCGCTTCAAACGACTTGGGGTTCCCACACACGGCGTTCAGGAGCTTCACTTTGTCCACGCGGAGCTGCAGTCGAGAGACACATGAGAGCGTCAGGTCGGCCAGGCACGTCCAGTAGCTCTCGATCGTCCATGTACGCTGCTCAAAGCACAAGCAATGGCTCACGACACGAGCCAAGACACACGTACGTTTGCGTGTTTGCTGCTCACAAAGAGACACGCGGCGACGAACACGGGCTCGCGCGGGTCGAACGCGCGCTCTTTGCCTTTGCCACGTGACAGTCGCTCGGCCACGACCTGGTACTCGGCGTAGACGCGATTCACGAGCTCCGTGATCGCTTCGCAGCCAAAGCGGATGCAGAGCGCAGCTGGTGTCGTCTGCACCACGGACTTGACGTCGACTGCGTCGAGGATCTTGCGCACGCTCTGCTCCACGACGCGATGGCTCACGCCAGCGAGCGAGCTCAAGCGCTTTGCATCGAGCGACTCGTCAAACGCTTTGCCAGCGACGAGCAAGCACGCAACTGGCGTCGCGAGGTCGACTGCTGCGGACTTGCGCGCCGCTGTCAAGCGCATGTACTCGCCTGCGCGCGCGACGATGCGCGGCGCGACGCCGCCGTAGAGCCCTGCGAGGACACCGATGTCCATGCTTGTGT
Organism: Globisporangium takayamanum; assembly: GCA_023333735.1. Classification (NCBI taxonomy): domain Eukaryota; phylum Oomycota; class Peronosporomycetes; order Pythiales; family Pythiaceae; genus Globisporangium; species Globisporangium takayamanum. Next base: position 21,473 of record JAASFL010000056.1, read on the forward strand.
TGTTTTAGTACGCAAGTGTTCATTCTGGTCCCTTGTTTTTTGCTCTATTGCTTTTTTGAGTTTCTGGTCAGTATAGTCAAGACAAGTCAATCGATTCTGAGCACACTGAACGACAAGCAAGCGCTACTCTCGATCATGCCGCTCACCGACAAGGAGAAGACTGCAGCTGCGCTGCTCGTTGCAGAGCACCTGATCCTTACGCTCGGCTACTCGCCGACCGACGCAAGCGAAGTGCTCAGCGGTAACGTGCGTGGCGTCTCAAAGCCATCCCTCTACGACAAGTTCGGCAAGCGCTACAAAGCTCTGTGCGCAGCACACAACACAGCACAGCAAGCTCCTCAGCGAGCAGACGCAGCACAAGCACAGCCTCCGTCTACCCCACCTGCTCCACCTCCACCTCTTCCAGCACGCAATTACCGACAGCAGCACGTCGACTCAATCTACCCACTGAACGATCGAGCCGCACTGTTGGTGCTTGAGCACAAGTGCTCCGCAGCGTCGGTCGCAACTGTCTTTGGGCTGAGCACCAAGGCGCTCGCTCGCCGCTGTCAGCGAGCAAGACGTAAGCAAGACACACACAAAAAAGCAAGGACAAGCGAAGCAAGAGCAAGCACAGCAAGTACAGGACTCCGATGAAAGGCGTCAAGGCGCAAATAGGCAAAGAGAGCAGGAGCCGCAAGTAGCGGCCGCATCGATGGCGGCCACAAGGGCGCGAGGCATTCGTCGTCACAGCAACAGCACAAGCAGCAGCCAAGGACGGAGCGAAGCTCGACGCCAACATACTTCTAGACGAGAGCGCTCGCGAGGGGAGCGAGGCAAGCGACGACGCGGTGGTGGCGCTAGCTGACGCTGGAGCTCGCTAATGCGCACTAAGGTAAGCGTGGTCGACAATCGAGTCGTCTACATAGGCAGTATGAACTTTAGCAAGGGAAGACAGAAGAGCATCGAGCGCCAAGCTCGTGAGCACAAAGCAGCAGCAGCAGAAGAAGAAAAGACGCAGCTCTACTTGACAGCAGACAGCTGGCCGAGAGCACGCACAACGTCACGGCGAGCTACGTTGGTAGTGACTCAAGATCACGACGACGAACGCCTCGAACGACGGTGTTCGTTCCCCAATTACCTTGATAATCGAACTATCTGAAATTATTACTCGTGCTGGTCAGTATAGTTTACGCAAGTAATTAGCACATTGAAAGAAGCGACTGACACGAGGACGAGGTCGCTTGCTGTAAACGACGACGACGATGGCGGACGACGAGCTCCAGACAGGAGACGCTGCTGCTGCTGCGCGTGAGCATGAAGAACCGCGTGAGCACGGTACGCCCTTTGCATCCTCTCTCTCTTTGGTGTGTCGTTATGCCGTTGTGGATGCGCATCAAGAGCGCTCCAGACACTTGTGCACAGTCGTCTCGCTTCCCTCGCTCCCTTTCTCGCGTTCTCACTCACCGCTTTGGCTCTCGCACAATGCGCGTATGCTACACGCATAGACGCAACAGACGCTGCAGTGAGCGAAGATGACGCGTCGTCGCTCTCGCCGCCAGGTTCGCGTCCGTCGACGCCGCCACTCGTCGAAGAGAAGCCACAGTCGCAGTCGCAGGAGCTCCCGACGGAACCGGCAGACAGCGACAGCACTGCGCACAAACAGCAGTCACCACAGCCAAGCGAGAGCACGACCGACAGTGGCAATGGCAATGTGAACGTGAACGACTTGCTGCTGCAGCTGCGCGTGTGGAAAGAGCGGAGTAGTCGCATGGAAGTGCTGCTCGCGAAGAAGAGCGCCAAGCTCCACGAAATGGACGAGACCGTGAGTGCAGGTCACTTGTTTTGTATCAGGATCCGTGATAGCGACTAACGCCATTCACTCTCTCACTCGCCTGCGCAGGAAGCGAAGCTCAAGCGGCTGCTGGCGATGGCGAAGCGCAGCATCGACAACAGCAAACAGGAGCTCGCAGCGAAAGACGCAGCGCTCGCTGAGCTGCGCGAGCAGGTGCGTCTAGCATTTGGTAGATTCAGGACATGAGACGTACGATCAGCACTCACTGTCGAATGTCACAGGTCGCAAAGAGCGCAAGTGCGCACCACTCGTGGCACCCAGACGCTGACACACGCGACCCGAAGCGCATTCTCCACAAGATCGCGCACGGCGCGACGCTCTGGTGCCTCGTCGAGTACGCGAACGAGAACGACTTGGACGACGCGCAGCACTTTGCGTGGCACAGCTTTGCGAACGAGGACGACCTGATGGCGTACGCGCGGCGCGCAACGGGCGAACCGATCGTTCTGCCGGACTTTTCGCTCACGCCGCACGAGTCGGAGCGCGCGGTGCGTTCGCTATGGAGCCGTAGTGGCTGGATGGATGGATGGCTGAGTGACTGACGATGGCTCTTGTGCTGCTCGCATCTGCAGCGCAAGGAGCTCAAAGAAGAGATCGAGCGCGTGCAGGAAGAGTTTCGACGGTATCGCGTCCGCGCAGGTGTGTCTTTTGCAATGAGTGATGGTACAAGAGTGAATGTGACACTCACTCGCTGTCCCAATGACTCAAACCGACTCGATAGAGATCACGCGCAAGCAGAAAGACGCAGAGATCCGAAAAGTGCGTCATCTTGAGCGTGGATGTCGTTGGCTCTTGCGCGAATGTGGTCACTGAGTGATGGTCATCCATGTAGATGAGCGCAAGTGCTGTTGCGCGACAGACAGAACAGATCTCCGAGACCGACCTCTCGAGCGAGCTCCAAGCTGCGCGCACGCAGATCCGGCGGCTCTCAAAGACGCAGCAAGAGACAGAAGACCGGGTGCGTCCGTCTTGTGCGTCATGCCTCTTCTCTCTCTAGCACCATTTCACTCATGCGGCATTGAATGATGGTCATGTCGTGTAGGAGCTCGAGTGGCGTCGCAAGTTCGAGAAGCTCCTGCGCGACTACGAGAAGCTCTCTGGCACAATGGGCGAGACAGTCCTAGCGACAGAGTGGCGCGAGCGGTGCGTTGATGATGCGCCAATGAGTGAAGGTCCTACTTGCGATCATCTCCATGCTCTGACACTATGGCTTATGCCACCGCCGCTAGCTACGAGCAGGTCGTGCGCGAGAAAGACGAGCTGGAGAAGAAGCTGGACGAGCTCCGCGTGCTCGCGACGAGCCAGAGCAACGGCAATGGCTCGGACCTGCAGCTCCTGCGGCAGGAGTTTGCGCAGTACCGCAAGCGCGCGCTCAACGCCGTGGAGCAGAAGGAGAAGGAGCTGAGCGACATCCACGCGCAGTACCACGACAGTCTCAGTGGCGGCGTCAGTGGTCTCGCAGCACTAAATGGACCACCGAGCAATCGCACAGCGAGCCGCATGGGCGTGAGCACGGCGTCGCTCCGGCGCATGAGCAGCGAGTCGTGCAGCAGTCTCTCGGGCTTTGAGCCGCCGAACGCCACGACCACGAACGAGTACTTGAAGAACATTGTGTACAAGTACATGACGTCGGACCAGGACGAAGGGAAGGAGCACATGGAGACAGCGATCGCCACGGTCCTCAACTTCACCGCCGCTGAGGTCACAGCCGTTCAGGTTCGTCCGCCTGGCATCTTCTGCTGCTCGTGCTATGCTTGGTCTTGGGTGAGGACGCCTCAGCTCACACACCTCACCATCTGTCCTGTGCCCTGCGTCCTGTGTCTTGTGTGTGTAGGAGAAGCGCAAGCAGACGCAGAGCTGGTTCTGGTGAGCAGATCGCCCTCCCACTACGACCACCTCTCGCTCTCTCTCCTTGCTAGACACTCGTGGGAGTGCACAGAGATGCACGACGTTCACTCCTCATGCGCGCACTACTGAATGAAGTTCTCCGTTTGCGTCCACACGCTGTTTGTATCATGAACGGCTGACTGCCTGAACTCGACGCTTGAGCAGCTCGTCTTCCAACATCCAAAGAAGCTTAGAACAGTCTGCCCTACGTCAAGCCGTGCGTGTGCTGGAACGGTCCGCCGCCGACGCCTGCGTCAACGCTCGCGAGACTCGCGTCGCTCTGCGCAACGAGCGTTGTTGGTGCTGCTGGTGCTGCGACTGGAGCTGCGTCGACTGGCGCAGCAGACGAGCTCTCAAAGCGACCGCGATACGCCCAGAGCCCGAGCGCAGGGTTTGAAATGAAGAAGAACCGCTCGCCGTCGCTCGTGGTGTTCCATCCATCCTGGAGCTGCGCAATCGGGTACCGCACACTCATGGCCGTCAAGTCGCCGTATGCAAACCCGACGCCTTCGACTTCGTCGCGACTCAAGCGCCCGGGGCAGTACGTGATCCTGAAGCGTCCTTCCGACGACCCGTGGATCAAATGCGCCGCTGCACTGAGGTTCTTCATGAGGTCGCGATTCGCATCCAAGTGTGCAAGCACTTCCTATAATAGGGCAGTATCAGAATTAGAAAGCCAAGTTCAGACTAAGACTCAGAATCAGACTCGGACAGAATTTGCGAGGACCATCACCAGCGGTCTCAATCGTACCGGAGTTGTGCGGTATCCGTATTTGCGAATGAGCGCGTCGATCCGGTCGTCTTCGCCAAAGCGGTGGACACCTGGTGCAAGCACAAGGAGCTCACCGCCGTCTGCGATCGCCATGCGCGTGCGGTAGATGCTCTTGTTCCCGAGCCAAGTGGACTTGAACTCGTGCGGATCGAGGTACACGACGACTTTGTCGAGTGGCGCGTCCAATAGCTGGAAGTTCACTTGGAGCGAGAGCTCTGCGGCGCGGAGGAAGCACGCGTCGTCGTCGCCAATGAAGACGCCGCGCGTCACGAGCTCGCCAGTCGCGGCACTACGGCCGATCACAGTCTGGATGTAGACGATCGGGAGGTGCTGGACAAAGTGCGTCGACGCGTAGTTGAGGATCCGCCGCAGTGGGTTGTTCGCGCGTCCCATCATGCGCTCCATGCCGTAGACAGCGCCAATGAAGTGCGAAAAGTTGATCGCGTCGCTCCCGCCGGTGCCGACAAAGAGGTTCTTGTTGTAGTTCGCCATGCCGAGCACTTCGTGCGGCACGACCTGACCGATCGACAGGATCAGGTCGTGCTCGCCAGTCCAGAGCTAGCAAGTGCAAGTGGGCATCATGTTAGTGACAGTAATAATGACATGACACTCGAGCAAGGGAGAGAGGACGTACGAGTGAGTTGAGCTGCGCGGGCCATGGCTCGTTCACTTTGCCGTCGCTCGCTTCGTGCACGAGCTCCTTTGGGACGTGACCGACCGTCACGACGTCATTCCTACCACAGTATGCGTCATTCAGTCAGTCAGTCAGTCGCCATCGCATTGCAATTCGATGTGCATGAGGCACACAGACGCACGCACCGCCAGTCGTGGACGCGAAAGAGCGACTTTGGGATCGCGCCAAACATCTGAGAGCCATGAGTAGCAGCAAGTGGCGAAGAGAGTGCGTGAGGGTGGCAATACCGGTGCTAGTGTACATTCAGATACCGATACAGACCTTGGTGATCTCGTCGTCAGTCATGGGAGCATGTGTCCCGAGCGCTGGGAGCACATCTGTCACGCTCTCTTGGAGGTACTCATACGCAAACTGCGAGATCACGCCTGACTTGCTGGAGCGTCAGACGTACAGAGCCACATAGCGAGATAGTGTGTTAGTGGCATCCGCTGCTCTAGCGTTGCAGTGCAGACGCGCATCGACATGAAGCGCAAGCGCAGCAACACGCAGAGGAACGCACGAGTGAAAGCGCGTGAAGTCGGGCGGGACGAGCACAGCGCGCGCAAACTTGGCGCCGCGGCGCTGCTCCAGCAGCTGCAGACTCTCGCGCACGATCGCACGTAGGCGCGCGTCCGAGATCTCGGTCGTGGGCGAGCCCTCGGCGAAGAGCAGCGGCATCGTGGTGGTGCTTATGAGCAGCTCACTCTGGATCTTGCTTGAAGTCGATTCGATACATCTACGACTTTGTATTGATGCTCGATGCAGGAATGACTCATACTAAAATCAAGTGCAGAAGCACACTATGCCAGTTCACCAAGCGCTGCTTCGACTGCACGCTCAAGCTCTGTGCACGTGCACTCGCTCAGCTGCGCCTCGAGCGTCTGCGTGAGCGCGTCCCAGTCCATGAGCACTGACCGATGCAGGCGCTGCCCCACGACCTGGCCGACCATCGCAGCGACGCTCGCGCTCTCGACAAACGCAAACAGCTCGTCGCACGCGAGCCACTCGTACGTGAACATGGCTTTCGGCACAACGAGCTCAAAGCCTTCGGCATCTGGGACGCACAGCGCGAACTCGCACTCGCCGCACGCACGCATCAGCGGCAGATCTGCACGCAATGGCGCTTCGATCGCACTGTCATGGTCGGCTGCGAGCGACTGAACTGCGTTGCGCACGAGTTGCGCTTTCGTCGAGGACGATACTGCGCCGTCCATAAAGACCGGATCTGCACACACGACGAGCACGATCTCTTTCCTAGCCGTGAGCTTCACGACGCTCGCGTGCGTGCAGCCGCGCTCAAACTGGTTGGGCAAGTACGCGAGCGCTTGTGCAAAGCTCAGCTGCGGGTAGATCCCTGCCCAGTCGAGCTCATGCGCATCGCTCGCTGTGTACGTTGCAGGCAGCAGCGACGCAGACGGCAGTGCTTTGAAGCCTAACGTCGTGCCGACTGGAATGCGCGCGACGCCGACGCGCTTCTGCTGCATTGATGGTGGTGTCATGTTGCTGGTTATCGGGCAAGTCTTGAGTGTCGTGGTGTCTTTGGGTTGACTTTTTATTTAGTCGCAAACAGTAGCTCAAACAGCAAGCGACAACTCGCACCAACGACGACAGCAATAATGGCGATCGAGCGGTTCGCATTCGCGCGCAACGCTGTGCTGATCTTCAGCTGGGCGAGCGTGATGAAAGAGCAGGCGCTCGATGTGATCTACGGCATGGGGCAGTCTATGGAGCCGGCGATCCCCGACGGCTCGATCATCCTCATCGACAAGCTCTCGCGTCGCTGGCGCGCGTTCGAACGAGGCGACGTCGTGCTCCTGTGCTCGCCCACGCGCAGCAACGGCGCAACGATCTGCAAGCGCATTCTCGCTCTCGTGCGTCAATACTTTGTATATACACGTGCATGTGTAGCTGACGACACTCAGATGTCCTCACGCAAGTGCGTCTTTGTGTGGCTGTGTATGTGCGCAGGAGGGCGATGTCGTACAGCTCCAGCCGCGATTCGACCAGAGTCGACAGGAGACGATCACAGTGCCCAAGGGCCACGTCTGGGTCGAAGGCGACAACCCGACGCTGTCTGTGGACTCGCGGCATATCGGCGCAGTACCTGCTGCGCTCCTGCTCGGACGCGCGCGTGTGATTGTACGTGTCTGTCTATCTGACTGCCGACACGAGCTGTGCGGTTCGGCCACATCTCTGAGGACGCAAGCGTGACGTATGCTGTTTCTTCGTGTGTATGATGCCGGGTGTGATAGGCGTATCCGTTCGAGCGTGCTACAGTGATCCGATAGAGATGCGAGCGATAGCAGAGCTGCAGTCGCTTTGATAGACACGCTTCTGCTACAACGACGCCTCATAGCACACTACACGTTCTCTATTTCTCTATCACTCCATTCTGCTATTCTCACTTGCGTGTCATGCTTGGCGCTTCTCGCCACAGTTGGAGCAGAACTTGGCAGTCGGCGGCTGGAACGCAGTCGAGCAGTGCGGACAGATCGCAATCTCAATCGCTGGTGCAGCAACACTTGTGCTTGTGCTTGTGCGGGCTTCTCGCGCAGCTTGCTCTTCACGCAGCTTGGCTTGATAGACTGTGTGGTAGTAGTTCATGCGCTCGAGCTCTTCGCGCGCGTCAGCAAGGAGACTCTGAATGCGCGCTGGGTCCTGCACGTGCGCGTCGTCGCGGAACTTCATCTTCACGTACGCTTTCATCATCTCGCGCTGCTCCCAAGCAGGGCACTTGCGCGCCGAGCGGAGACACTGCGCGTACAGCGAGCGCACCTGCCGCGCAAGCACAGCCGCAGCACCACTGCTGCTGCTCATGGTCCTATTACGCAAGTCGAGTGACTGTGTTTCGAAAATGGCTTGAATACGGTGATCGAGATAGAGAGCGATTTGGCAATTCAAATGAATTGCCATTTGTAAGAGCAATTCAAATTTGACTCGCCCCGCACCGCAAGCAGCTCAACACCGCTCGCTTTCAAGCAGACCACAGGAACGGAGCATTCGCCGCAGAGCAGCACGAGCGTAGACGTCGCGATGTCGTCGGGATTCGGATTCAAGGGCCGCGAGGGCCGCTGCTACCAGTTCTGGAAGGACGTCGAGCAGTGCAGCGTACGTCTCCTATCTGCTCGCGCAGCTCTTGCTGCTTTTGTGCTCGTGCTGTAGTGGTCGCTCGAGTGCCTATGAACGACTGACTGATCGATCAATTGATGCTCACGACCGCGTATGCTTGACTCTGTATGCTGCGTACACACAGAAAACCACTGAGTTCTCGGGCCAGTGCGGCAAGCAAGTGGAAGACTACTTGGAGTGCTTACATCACAAGAAGGAGGTGCGCACGCCTGCTGCTGCTGCTTGAGTCAGTGGATCCAGACCGACGCACGCGCTTTAGTCTCATGAACACTCGTGTGTGCTAACGTTACGACTGTTGTTGCTACATCTGCTTTGATGATGATGGTGTGCAGCTCTCGCGCATGAACGCGATCGTGGTGCAGAAGGAGAAGAAGGAGGCGGCGGCGCACGGCGGCGGCCACGAAGACGAGGGACACGGGCATTAATTTAGAGTCCTCGTCCGCCGCCACTGCCATCGTGTCTGCTACTACTGCGGCTGCGACTGCTGCTGAGCACGAACGTGGCGAGACGCTCGTGAGGATGGCGCATTGAGCCAATCGACTCATTGCGACGCGTCGTCCTCTGACTGATGATCAAAGCACAAGAACGAGAGCGAGAGAGCAGAGGCAGTTGAGACTGTCTGTTGAATGCACGCGCAGGCTTCTCAACCAAACGTCTGCTGCGCTGAGCTCTCGTACACTTGCGTCGCTTGCCTTCATGTGGTGTCACTTCCTACTACTAACAACGATCGCAGCCTCTCGCATCTCGTGAGCGCCTTTGCAAGTGTGAGAGCCAGCAATAGAGGATCCAGCTTGAGCAGTTGACTGTTCGCTGCACCCACGAACGATCATCATCTCGCTCGAGGAGTCATGTGCGCGATGGAGGATCTGTCGGTCGCGGATCGGCTTGTGATTCCTTGATTATGTCACTATTGGACATTCGAATCGAATGAGGATCTCGCGTCAAGGGCGGAAAAGAAACATGGAAAAACCAACGCGCACGTCTTGATCACTTGCTCGTGTATGAGCAGCAAGCAGCGTCCAAGGCATCACGAGCGCAGCAGCAACACGAGCCACATCACACAGAGACACAAAGACACATACGACCGACGCGAGCAAGCAAGCGAGCAAGCGCTCTACACGCGCGACGCGACGCCCTGCGCGACCGATTCGGCGTCTTGCACTCGTAAAAATACTTGCGACGCACAAGCAGCAACAGCAACAACAGCGCGACTGCCTAGGCGCGATCGTCGTCGCCATTGCACCAACAGCAACAACTCGCATTCAAACACGAGCAAGCGTGAGGCAACCAAACAACAACACACAAGCAAACAAGCAACACGAGCAGCTGCGCATTGAGTGACTTAGCAATCGCCATACAAGACACAACACACGTTGCATGCAATGGACAAGTACGACGAGATCAAGTGCATCGGTCGCGGCGCGTACGGCAGTGCGCACCTCGTGACGCTGCGCGGGACGAACGAAAAGTACGTCGTGAAGAAGATCCCGACCGAGCTGCTCACGGAGAAGGAGAAGGCGCAGTCGTTCCGGGAAGTGGAGCTCCTCGCGAAGCTCAAGCACCCAAACGTCGTCGAGTACCGCGAGAACTTTGTCGAAGACAACGTGATCCACATCGTCATGGCGTACTGCGACGGCGGCGACCTCGCGGAGAAGATCCGCGAGCGCGTCGCTTTGCTCGAGCAGACCGTCGCCGGTGCTGGCGACTGCGCGCGCGCGTACTTTGACATTGGCCAGATCCTCGACTGGTTCGTGCAGATGGCAATGGCGATCAAGTACTTGCACCAGCAGCGCATTCTCCACCGCGACCTCAAGACGAGCAACATCTTCCTCACAACCGAGAACGTGATCAAGCTCGGAGACTTTGGCATCGCCAAGACGCTCGACTCGACGCTCGACCAAGCGCGGACAGTCGTTGGGACGCCGTACTACATGAGCCCCGAAGTGTGCGAGAGCAAGCCGTACTCGTACGCTAGTGACGTCTGGTCGCTTGGTTGCGTCTTGTACGAGATGTGCGCGCTCAAGCACGCGTTCGACGCGCCGAACATCATCAGCCTCATCTTCACGATCGTCCGCAAAGAGGTGCGTCAATGTGTCGGTTATATGGGCTGTTGTGTTAATTATGGCATGAGCCAGCCAGTCGCTTATATGCGCTCTGTTTATACGTGACGCTACTGGACTAGGTCGCACCAGTGCCAGCGCACTTTGACAGTGAGATCTCTTCGCTGCTCAAGCAACTGCTCGACAAGTCACCCGAGAAGCGACCGTCGATGGACCAGATCTTCACGATCCCGTACATTCGCAACCACATGCAAGGTACAGCCGCGAGGACGCACCTAACGCTTGAGACTGGACATGAGGACACTCACATGTCAATGGTGCTTGCGCATACGTGTAGGACTCGTAGCGTCTGGCGGATCACTTCGCGCCAACTCGGTCGTGCGCCGTCCGCTTGGAGCACCGAGACGCCGCGTCCACGCGAAGTGCCTCATGCGGCGAGCGTCGATCGAAAGCGCCAAGCGCAAGCCGCGGACTTCGAACAACGCCAATCCGTTTGCAACGCCGCAGTGGATCCCAATCACGCCGCTCGATGCGGATGAACTGCGGCAGCTTGAGCGCACGGACGATAGCGACCTCGAGCTTCTGGACGCGAGCATCTTGGAAGAGTCGCAGCTCGACTTGCGTGCACCGGAGCGGAGCCAGACGCCCGAGCCGCTTATGAGCGCGATCGACGACGACGTCGATGACGAGAGTGAGATGAAGCCGCCTGCTGTGCCAGTCGCAGTGCCAGTGGAGCGCGCGTTTGGACGGCAGCTTCAGCAGCAGCGACCAGCAGCACTCGCGGCTGCGACCAGCACCGCGGTCAAGCAAGTGCACGCGTGGACTGCTGTCGCGACGACCGACAGTGGCGACAGCATGGACAGCCATGGCACAGACCTTCACTCGCAGTTCCAAGACGAAGCAGAAGCGCTCATGAGTCCGGACTTTGAGAACGCGTACAGCGAAGAGTGCATGGACAGTCTCCAGATCTACTACAGCGCCAAGTCTGCGAAAGCCAAGGGCCGGCGCGAGCACCACGGACAGTTCCGCAGCGCCACTCCGCAGCCACAGACAGGTCGTGGCAGTCGCCAGCTGTCGCCTCAGGCGCTCCGGCCTCGCATGCACCAGCTCGCTCTCGATACCGAGCGTCAGGACATCGATGAGACCAATGGCAATGACGAAGACGAAGAGTCGCACCACGTTGTGATGAAGCGGTTCCCACTGCACGTCGACGCGTCGATCGACTACACGGACGACGACGATGACGGACTCGTGAAGCATCCGCTCTCTGCTGCAGCTGCGTACGAGCAGTGGGGACGCTACGCTGCGCACGACGACGTCACGCTCGAGCTCGAAGACGCGTCGCTCGACGCCGACAACGTCGAGATGCGCGAGTTCCGTGCGCTCGCGCACACTGACGGCAATGCGTTTGATGATGGCGATGATGATGAGGACAACAGCGAACACTATGACGACGACAGCGACAGTGACGATGACGACTACACGTCGCTGAGCGAGTACGAGGCGGAAGAGAACTTTTACAGCGACGACTCGGACTTTTACGACGAGGACGACGGGACGCAGTACAGCGACGACTTTGACGACGCAGACGCCGAAGTGATCGAGTACGCGAACGACGAGTTTGCGCCTGAAGACGACGCCAGCAGTGCGCTCACTGTGTCGGTGAGTGCAGCACCTGCAGCGACTGATGACGCGTTCATGGTGTCGTCGCCTGCCGCGAGTATGCTGACGACGACTGCAGGAGCACCATCGCGTCTCGAGTCGTCGTCCGTGCTCTCGCCCATGGGCAAGAAGCAGCAAAAGCCGCCAACGGAAGTCCAGTGGGTCATGCAGAACGTCGCCGAGAGTTTGCTCCAGAGCCACGACGACGTCACAGTCGCATGATGCGAGCTTACGCAAGTGTCTGTGTCGTTGTTGTCGTCCAGAGAGAGTCTGTATCTGTGTCGTAAAGAGCAATGTCGTCTTTCATATGTGTATGAATGTATTCCCACTGGTGTCAGTCATGAATGGAGCGACGCACTACTGCGGTGTCCGCTCGTTTGGCGCTGCACGGAACGCCGTGACGCCTTCGCTACCGCTTCGGACGTCGAGCTGCTGGCCAGCAGGGATGAAGAACACTGCGCCACGCGCAAGTGCGATCGGCGATGCAGGCGACTCGCCGCCTTCACTGCCGTTGCAGCTCCCGCTCGTTACGAGCAGCACGGACGGCGCATCGAGAGTGCGCAGTGCGTAGTGCTCGTTCGCGCCGATCGAAATCGCTTCGACTTGGAACTCGGGCACTGGCGGCGAGTACAGACGCGTCATCTCGTCGACCTTGTCGCCTGAGAACACCACTGGCGGACCGGTTCTGTTTCCACAGACACACACAGCATCAACGATCGTCAGTTTCACGATCGGTCTGTCTGTCGCTATCAAGCAAACGTCTACAGTACGATACGGCCAGTAAAGACAGGAGCAGCACGGTACGTACCGGTACGTGAGCATCTGGTGCAGCGTGACTTTGTCAATGTACTTGGGCGTCAAGCCCGCGCGCACGACGTTGTCGGAGCATGCCATGCACTCGATGCAGTCGCCAGAGAGGTACGCGTGTGGCTCGTTCGCGCCGAGAAACACGGCTTCGCCGGGCGCGAGCGTGATGTAGTTGAGGATGTACGGACAGAAGCAGCCAATGTCGACTTGGTACTCGCTGTAGAGCCGCAGCACGAGCGCTTCGATTGGCGAGAGCGCGTCTTGTGATTGCGCTGCGAGCCGCGTGCGCAAGCGTGTGAGCTGCTCTGCGATGACTGCTTCGTCTGCGTAGATGAAGCTCTTGAAGAACGCGCGGAGCGACGCTTCATCTGGCGATGCGATGAACTGCTCAGCCACCGCGTCGTCTACGAGCGCGCGGAGCTCTGGCACTGCTTTGAGGTGCGCGACGATCTCGCTCATGTCGCGGAACTGCGAGCTGCACAAGACACATTGACGTACGATTGTAGAGAGAGAGAGACGCTGTCAGCACTGCGATCGCATGGTGTTAGTGCAAGAGACGACGATGACGTACAGAGCTTCAAAGCGCGTGAGTGCGATCGTCATCTCGGGCTTGTGGTTCGGGTCTTTGTACAGCTCTGGCTTGGTCGCATGGAGCTCGCGCGCGAGCGCTGCGTCTGGATGCGCTTGGATCGACAGCGCCTTCTGGACCGAGAGCACTTTGAAGAGGAACGGCAGCTCTCGGGACTCGGTGGCGCCAAACGCCTCGGGGTGCGTCTTGAGGCAATCGGCAGATCAACAGACGCAGGAGGAGAAGGACGAGTGAGCCTTTGCTTCACTCGCACACATTATGATACAGTCTATCGCACGCACGCACCTCGAGCCACTCGCTCAGCAACTCGGTGGGCTTTCCATCACACACGACGCGCGACGGACCGTTTGGGTGCGTCCCCATCCTGTTTCCAGCAGCAGCACATGTGAGTCATTGCGTTACGCCACTGCACACGCTTTCTTCGCTCGCTTCATCATCGTGACGCACGCACCAGAGCTCTGCGTATGCGCTCGTGGGGTCAACTTGGAACGCTGCATCACCGCCAGCCTGCAGCAGATACACACACATTCGACTGTGAGCAAGCATGTATGTGCACACAGAGACATCGATACACACACGTGCCTTGAGCTGCGCGACGAGACTGTCGTGGCCGTGCTTGCCCCATGCGTAGGACTGCGCAACGCACTGGAGCTGGGGCATGGTCGAGGACGAATGATGCGGCAGAAAGGTCTCTCTCTCTCTGGTGCGCTCAAGAGGGAGCAAATGGCGCAGTGATGCACTCGACCCTTGCACCCACTCGCACTCTCACGCTCTCACACACCCCACGTGTGCACGCACAGACGACGACGACGACGACCGACCGACGTCGTGTGCTTGGGAACTCGATGAATTTTGGACCCGCGCTGAAGAAGGTGCAAACACACACAGCCAGATGGTACACTGTACCACAGCCGCCTGATTTCTGCGCATAGACACTGCGAGTCGCACGCTGCACTTGATCTTTGTATGTGAACAGCGAATCTCTTTTCCTTTTTTTCATCACTATCAAAATTTAATTCCATGTCTTGTGACTATAGAGTACGCCAGCTTATTGCGGCTCATTCTCGCTTATCGCACTGAGCCAAGCAGCACCAACAGGCACGACTCGACTCGATCGACGTGACGCACGCGACTCGAGCGCGCGCGATGGTGCGGCCCAAGGCGAAGCTCTGCCAAGTGTGCACGGCGGTCGAGGCCAAGTACAAGTGCCCTGGCTGCCGCGCGCCGTACTGCAGCGCAACGTGCTACAAGACGCACAAAGAGACGCCGTGCGCACCTGCAGCTCCAGCTCCAGCAGCAGCACCAGACGCAGTGAGCAATGCGCAGCAGCTCCATCCATCACCAGCAGCAACAGAGCAACCACCATCACTCTCTGCGTGCAAAGCAGCAGATGACGAGATCGAAGTCGATCCAGCCCAGCTGCTGTCCGCAACGCAGCTCGCTGAGCTCCGCTCGACTCCGAGCGTGCTCCAGGCGCTCGAAGATCCCGTGATCCGCGCGCAACTCACAAAGGTACGACGACGCTGGTGCTTGGTGCGTGATGGATGGTGCTTGGTGTTGCTGTGTGTCGGATGCTCAAATTGCATGTGAGGATCTCGGCGCGAGCCTGTCCGCGTGACAGCGCTCGTGGTGTGATCCCAGCTGGCAGTCTACTCACAGCTCTATGGACTGACGATGACGTATTGTTCATGCCCGCAGATCGAGAGCAGCAGCAATCGCACCAAGGAGCTTCAGAAAGCGCTGCTTGACCCGAGCTTTGCGAGCTTCATGTACCAGACACTCGACGGGCTTGCGGCCAAGCAGTAGCGCTTTGTGAAGAATAACACGCGAATAGAGCTCAGTACAATGCAGTAGCTAAGTGGAGTCTGTCTGTGGACGTGTTTCCTTTGCAGCGCACGAGTGCGCATTGCTTGCTTGAGTGTGATGCCAGTGTGCGCCTCGCAATGGTAGAATCTATCAACGTGCAATAATGATGTCCACATCAGTATACAAATATCAAGTCAAATATGGACATAGTCAGTCGATACATGGCAGATCTTCATTGAAGCCGACAACTGAACGAGCAGCGTCAAGAAGCTCGTCCGCTGTCGCCTTCTCTTCGTCGAGACGCACACGCACGCGCACACAGCAGACAAAGGAGAGAGAGAGCAAGCATGGCGCGCCGCGGATTCCACTCGTTCATGAGCTCGGTCGTACCGATGGTCCTCGAGCAGTCGCCGCGCGGCGAGCGCGTGTTTGACATCTACTCGCGCTTGCTCAAGGAGCGCATCGTGTTTGTGCACGGCCCAGTGAACGACGCAATGGCGTCAGTCGTGACAGCGCAGCTGCTCTTCCTCGAGTCGGAGCACCCGGAGAAAGACGTGTTCATGTACATCAACAGTCCTGGCGGCGTCGTGAGCTCCGGGCTTGCGATCTACGACACGATGCAGTACATCCACCCCAAGGTGAACACGCTCTGCATGGGGCAAGCTGCGAGCATGGGAGCGCTACTCCTCGCAGGCGGAGCGCCCGGCGCGCGCTTTGCGCTCCCCAACTCCCGCGTACGTCTTGCGCTGTTGCTTGTTTGGCTTGTGCTAGTGCTAGTACTAGAGCGAATGGCTTGGAGACTGAGTGCTTTGGTGCGTGTGGCAGATCATGATCCACCAGCCGTCAGGCGGCGCGCAGGGCATGGCGAGCGACATTGCGATCCACGCTGAAGAGATCATCAAGCTCCGTGCACGGTACGCTGTGTTTGCATTGCAGCAGCAGTCTTTGTGTGACTGTGGACTGACAGCCACAACATCCTCGCTTGTTCGCAGCCTCAACGGGCTCTACGCCAAGCACACGAGCAAGCCGCTCGCGACGATCGAAAACGCCATGGACCGCGACCTGTTCATGGATCCGGCGCAGGCCGTGGACTTTGGGATCATCGACTCGATCATGGAGAAGCGCTCGCTCCCGACTGCGGAGCACTAGGCGCCGACAGACCCTTCTCCTCCGTCAGACACATAGTCAGACAGCGCACGAAGCGTTGAATGAACAGAGGAACGTGGTGGTGTGATGGCTTTGCTTGAGTGTTACGCAGCGCGTGCTCCTCTTCCTCTCTGCTGCTGCTGCTGCTGCGTGACGCGCGTCTGCTCGGAACAGCGCTAGACTCGCTCGTATGCGGCGTAGTTACTCGTCCAGCTCGCCCTCTGGCTCGTCCGCATGGCCGAGCTCCCACGACAGGTCCGGCAGGTTGTTGCCGCGCTTCGCCTGTATGTACATGACCGTCCACATGTTCGCATGAGCGTGTCAGTCAATCAGTCGCTTGCTCGCGTCCCAAGCAACCACATGAAGAGAGCGGGGTAGGATGGACCAGACGAACGCACCGCTTGTCGCCACGAGTCTGGGTTGTAGAGCGTGACGACGCCCATGAGCGTGAGCAAGCCGCCGAGCGCCACGCCGAGGTGCTTGAGCGCCTGGTACTTGGGGATGTGCGGCGCGTCAAAGTCAATTAGCGTCTCCGGCGCCACGCCGTCGTTCCACACGAGCTCAGCTTCTTCGTGGAGCGGCTGCGACGGCGCAGCGATGCGTGCGAACGGCGGCGGTGGAGGGCGGTGGTGGCCGCCGGCGGCGCCACGCGTGATCTGCGCCGTTCGACGGATCGCGAGGCTCGCGCCGCCGCGGAGCGCGCTGCTGATCGCGTGCGAGCTCATGCTGGTGATGATGATGATCGAGTCCTCTCGCTCTCGTTCCGTCGGTCAGTCCGCCGCTTTGTGGTCGGGAATCGTTCGCTCTTAGTATCTCGGTGACCGGAGAGGAAAGCGGTTATATGTACTATATACGTCATTTCTATACGTCCAGCACAACATCGCAAGACAAGCAGCACGAAAATGGCAGCACGACTGCATGTGCTCGCGGATCGCAGTCTCTTCTCCGCCATCGCAGCGTTCGCAACCGGCGTGCGATACAGCGTCTACCGCGTGAAGCAGCGAATGCGCTGCGAGCATGGGAGCCACTTTATCTTCTGGCCTGAGAACATCGCACTCTGGTAAGACGCAGTGCTCGCGCGTGACATACAGACACTCGATGCGCTCCGCGTGCTATACGCTCACGACGAGCTCCACGACGTACTGCGCGAAGTGCTGCGCGGGATCTTCAGCTTCGCAGTCGCACATAGCACCGACATGGCGCTGCTCGACGCAATCTACACTGGCTTCCCTGACGCACCGTGTCGCTCGATCCGCCGCGAGCACATGGAGACACTCGTGGCGAAAGGCGACGTCATCATGGTGCAGTGGGCACTTGAGCGCCATCGCGCACAGGTGACGTGGCTCTCTGCTGGCACTGTCGCTGCCACGCATGGCCATCTCGCGATTCTCGCGTACTTGGGAGTCACTAGATCTCGCTCAATGCCATGGACGTCGCTGCGGCGAACGCCCATCTTGACGTCGTGCACTTTCTCCATGAGAACCGCATTGGAGTGTGTAAAGAGCGAGCGATGGACGAAGCTGCAGCGAATGGACACCTGGAGATTGTGCGCTTCCTACACGAGAGGCGCACAGAAGGCTGCACAATGCGAGCGATCGAACGGACACGTTGCGACTGTCCGCTATCTCCATGAGCACCGCGTCGAAGGGTGCTCGGGACAAGCACTGCTCGGTGCTGCGACGAACGGCCACGTCGCAGTGCTGACGTTCCTTCATCATCATCACTGCGCTGTTTGGCGCCTCGACGACGCGCTCAAGCACACAGCAGAGCACGGCCACGTCGCGTGCGTGCGTGCAGTACCTCCTGCCGTACTGTCCAGCAGTGCGACTCGAGACGCTCGTGGGTCTCGCTGCAGCAGCAGGGCACCTCGCGTGCGTCCAGTTCTTTCATTCGAGTGGCGCCATTCCGCACGCGCGCAAGACGCTGCACCAAGCGGCGATCGCTGGACACGTCCACGTCGTGCGGTTCCTCCATGAGACACGAAGCGAACGCTGTAGCGTCAAGACGCTCCTCGAAAACGACAAGCGCGCGCACCACGCGGTCATGACGTACTTCTGTTCGCAGCACGTGGTCGAGAACCATAGCAGAGTGCTCGAACGCGCAACGCGGCTGGGGCGAGCTCAGCTCGTGGCGGCGCTTGTGGCCGCGCAGACAGACGTGACAGATGGCTCTAGCATCACTCCAGCCATGAGTTGATAGTTTAGTGTTTGCTGCGGTGCACGTGGCGATGAAGTGACGCTTCAGTACAAAAGCAACTTAATGACCACTGGTGCTGCTGGCTCTGCGGTCGCAGGGATCGACAACCTCCGACTGCCTACCACTGGCACTGCACCAGCAGTCGTCGATGCCCAACTTGCGGCTCTGGTCGCGAATACGACGAGTGTTAGTGCGGCTCGAGCCAAGATCCTGTACACCCACACTCTCAAGTCTGCTGGACACGCAACGCGTTCCTTCAACGCACGAGTCCGAGTTCACACCACGAAACCGAGTTGTCGCCACACGCACACAAGAGAGAGAAAGAGACGACAAAGAGGATGACGCATGTCCTTTACCAACAGCTTTGTGCAGTTTGCTACTCCGATTAATCTAGCGAGCGAGTTCGAGAGGCTGGCGGAGCCAGAGTGCACGAGAGCACAGCAGCACAGCAGCCGAGAAGAAGAGCGCGTCACTCGCCATGTCACGGACGATGTTGCTCTGCTTGCCACGTCAATACGTCAATGCGCAATGCGATCGTTGTGGTGATTTTCAGCTTAAGGTTTGAGCTATAATTCCGTCAATTCTGTGATCTGTGATCTCTATCTGACTAGAAATGAAAGCAGACGCTCAGATCTATCGATCAGTGTGCGTACCGCTCTTATGATGTACACACCAATTTCAGCCAATCAAATCGCCAAAAATTGAACCTGCTGTTTTCTTTATTGAGATGTACACATCCAGTGGTTGTCAACGCGTTTCGCTCTTCGCTTTGCTCACTCCACTCTCAGCTCATTGCCTGACATGCAGACAGCACCAAAAGGACGGCCGCGTCTCGGCGGCAGCGTAAAGCACATCGCGCAGCACCGGCTCAATGCCGAGAGCGTGAGCAAGACGTTGGCGGTCCTCACATTGCTCGACGACGCTGGGATGCAGGCGACACTATAGCGCTTCTATCTAGCGCTGATCAAGCGCGACGGTCGAAGAGGACGAAGTGTATGGATGGCGGCGCGGGCAGCAGACGTTGCGTGACGCTGAGCAGACCAATCGAGGAGAGCTGTTGAAGTTACGAGCGAAAGGCACAGCGACAATACTCACGCACGAGCAAGAGGAGGAGCTAGTGCGCTTCGTCAACGAGCTTCGCGAAGAAGGTCGTCCAGTCTCGACGACAATGCTAGTGATGAAAGCGAGGGATGTGACAGTCGTAGCAGTAGACCTCAAAATCTTGGACTGAGTGTTATCTTGTTATCTGATTCTGCAATACAAGAGTTGCTATACTAAAATTGCACAATATCAATCGTATAGAACTGAGCAATTAGAGATTGCTGTCGCAATGATCATACCTGCGTTTTATTCGATTGCCACTGACAACGACTAGGTGCGAACAAATTACTAAAATGGGTAGTGTTTTACATTTACAGCTAACCACCCACACGACTGCACTGACGGAATGGAGTACAATCAATCTGTCTTAATGCAGGAGACAAGCAACAGAGTGTATCCGCGTCGCCTGTATCTAGCACGGTGCATTGATCATACTCGAGTCGACACTCACATTGATTGATCGTACGATTAGAGCATGAATCACTACAAAACATCATGTCTGGTCGTGATGCCGAGCAAGCTCTGCAATGACACAGCAACAACACTGCAATAGGAAACTGTCAGTCAAATAAGAGGTGATATGTTGTATTGGATCGACAGCTATTGTTGCTCATAGATTGTTGTATCTCGACAAGAGCGTTCATTTGATCAATGGTTTTTCTTATTGTTATAAACTTGTTTTATACGAATTACCAGTCGATTCGTATAAGATCGATAGCAATCGAATAAACGGGTCGGGATTTATGTTTGTGTTCAATAGATTCCACTTTACTCAATGTTTGATTCTAAGGTCTAGAGAGGAGTTTCAGTGCCTCACCGAGTTGGGTCGCTAGCTTTTGAGGACGTCATCGTTTCAGCATTCGAGCTGCGACTCGACAGTGCCAGACCAGTCCCGACGGCATCGGCACTGTTGCTGCCACAGTCGAAGCGACCGCTCTGGAGCTAGGTGTATCGCGGGTCTACAACGCGGACCAAACAGGTGTGTCCAAAGTTCGGTGTGCGAGATGTAGCCTCTGCAAAGCTGATCACTCACCCTTCTCCATGTTCTGTGCGCCAGCGTGCTTCTTGAGTACATTTCCACAAAGGCTCTAGCCAAGACCGGCTCAGAGACGGTTTAGATAAAGTGCGCCCGCGCAAGCAAGACTCGCGCGACTGTGCTGCTCCTCGGCGACTCCACCGGCCAGCGCTATCCACCGTTCGTCGTGTTCAAGACGGCGCCGTCAAAAGATCCCCGAACAGCTCAAGAAAATGAAACACACAGAGGATTTGGTAAGACTGTATGGCGAGAAGTAAGTTCTCTCCGCACTGAGCTCTTGGTGGAGATCTGTGGTAATGCTAAAAGTGAGTGGGTATGCCGTGGGTGCCTCAGAATGACTGCTGCGCGATTGACTGTGTGCCTGGCAGCCTGATTGCCTGACTGTCTGCGCCTCTTACTGACTCATTGCACGACAAGATGGTGGAATAGTGGGTTGACTGTCGACTTTCTCAAGTCCCACTTCGGATCCTGCTCGCCGCAAATCCTTATCCTACTCCTTCTCGACGATTTCAACGGGCACTGGACCGGAGAGGACCCTCGCCACACCAGCACTTCTCAACAGTACTCTTCTTAAAGTGCCTCCTCGCGCAACGGCAGTCAGCCTACCTGCAGATGCGACATGGAACCAACCGTTCAAGTCATACATGCGTCGCTGCTGGCTTGAGAGCCTCCGTCCCAGCTCGAGGCACACGATCGCTAAAACGACAGACAGCCGCGAGATGGATCAAGCGCTGGTGGGACCTAGTCAGCGCCAACATAATAGCAAATGGGAACAAGAAGTGTGGCCTCCAGGTCTCGGACGAGTCATCTTGAGCATGCTTCCTCCTAAATGGCAGTTGAAAGCGCACAGCGAGTGAGCTCCCCTCCTTCGTCCCATTCGCAGGCAAGCACGGCGTCAAGCGCCACTGGTCGTGGTCGACTGACTGCTCAGGTCCAAAGTCAATGATCGCCAAGTAGAGCGCGTGCGCGACGCAGCTGCAAAGGAGTTTGGTCGGGCACTCGACCTCCCGCGCGCTGGCACGGTCCTTCATAGTACCAGTCACGACGTCGCTGATCAGGTTCTCGATCGACACAATCACTCGCTTTGATGCGCAATGCAGCGCCCTGCCCGTCGCCAGTGACCTCCTTCGACTCGAGCAAGACAGCTTCTCGTGGTTCGCGGTCTTGTTTGTCGCGTGCACGTCGACTGGACTGCTCATATTGTGCGCATGGTGTCAACGCGCGTGGAGCTCGCAGTGACGCACGCGTAGACGAGCTTGTTGTCGTAGCAGCTCTGAAGCGAGTTGCGTTCGAGGCTTCTTGTCCAGGGACTTCACGTTCGGGTGCATGCACGCGCTGCAAGCGGCACCGCTCGGCAGTGACAATCGTCATGCAGTGACGTACGTATGCATCGTAATCGCCTTGCTCATGCGCGACAGCGTGTAGATTGAGCTGAGTCTATCCGTCCTGTGGCTTTGCAATAGTCAATTCGTCGCGAGTGTGTGCGTTCCTGCGAGGCGCACGGCACAGCAGATGGAGTATTTCTCAAATGTTATCACAAGCAGGGTTATTACCTTTTACAGAAAACCAAACCCTTGGCACATTTGGTGTGCAGCTCTACATAGAGAATGCGATAATAAATCTGCACAGTCAACACGCATGCACCATTTTCATTGGCAAACGGGCTCCAATGGTGGCCTGTGATTGATCAATTTTTGCCATCTGTACGTTTCTTCCAGACAGGTCTTTTTCTACACGATACCGTACTTAGAGTAAGATAAAATTGCTTCACTTGATTTGGAACACAGAAAATGTTAACACCTTCTGTGACGGGTGTCACACAGTACCTTCGCTTTGAAGAAGCGTTGTCAAGTGCGGCCGCGTGTGGCAGGAACGAGTTCCTTTGCATGGACGTTGTGTGTAACGGGGTACACAGCTGGAGCTATCCGATAATAACCCAGCTTGCGGAATTACTATTCACGCACTTCTTTTAAAGCCAGCCTGAATTGGCGGCAGCTCTTATTGGTAGATATCTTAGAATATTATCCAATCAGTAACGCAGGACTCTTAGAGCCAACCACATTTTAGTTGACTTAGATTTAGTATTGCATACTTAGATCTAAAGGCTCACACCAAAGGGTGGAGCCGCACTTCCCACTCAAATGAACAGTTACAATTTGGAGCACTCAAACCAAGTGTCTTGTTTTGCTTCCGTCTTACGTGACTGGAATCCTTGCGGAAGGTGTTCACACACGCTTCC
>JAASFL010000057.1:0-44354 GCA_023333735.1 Globisporangium takayamanum
AGTGGAGCAAGAGCAAGAGCAAGGGCAAGAGCAAGTGGACAGCAAGTCTGTGAGTGAGTTGACAACGAGTTGAAGTCGGCGGCGTGTCAGTGATTGGTTGAAACGCTGTATTTTGTGAGCATGTGATTCGCTGAAAAGGAATATGTTGCCTCGGCTAGCGTCACCGGCTGAAAACCTTCAGATGTTACCTAATTTGTTTGGAAATGGGTCCGCAACGAATGTATCTGCACGTGTGGTGTGTTGTGTCCAAGCGCAGCGCGTGTGTGAGAACACAACTAAGCATCGAGCACATATCACAGCAGCACCAGCAGTGTGTACGCCACCAGTCGTCGATATGCCATAACACTGCTCTTATGCATTCACGAACGCTCGCTCGCTTGGTGCTGACAGTCATCTGAATGCTTTGCGAAAACGTGCGAATCGGTCTGGATGGTGGCACGAGAGTGCCTTGTGTCCGTACCTACAGTTCCGTGTCGGTTCCTTGTCCCGTCTGCGCCACTTGGCACTCACTTGTTTCAGCGAATCACAGCGCATTTGTCACATTATCAACGAATTAAAATGCGCAATAGCCTGAATATCCGTTTAAGTGCGATGCAAAGTGCGAGCGTCACATCGTGGCCATTGCGGCGTCAATTGCATCCTGCGAGCGGTCCGCACAAAAGTCTGATCGGCCGCTCGCGCCGATACGAA
Source organism: Globisporangium takayamanum (assembly GCA_023333735.1). Taxonomy (NCBI): domain Eukaryota; phylum Oomycota; class Peronosporomycetes; order Pythiales; family Pythiaceae; genus Globisporangium; species Globisporangium takayamanum. The sequence continues at coordinate 691 of JAASFL010000057.1, forward strand.
GTCCGATACGAAAGCTGGCACACGCGCCGCAAGGAGCCCTCAAGCTTGGTCTCTTGGCCGGTGCGCAGCCATTTGCTCGTGTGTGAAAGATCGAGCTGTGTGTGTTGTGTGTGGTTGGTTGGCGCGCTCACTCATTGCCGTCGCGATTGTCTTTGCGCACTCGTCGCGACGCGCTCGAACAGACGGAGACGGACGCTCGCTGTGATCCATCATTGCACGATCTTGACCTCGACGACGTTCATCTCTCGCTTGGCTCGGGTTCGCTCAAGCGCGCGTCTCGTCCGCCGTTGCCTTTGCGACCGCCGCCCTCACCCACCCCACAATCGGTCGTCGCCCTCCCCTTCTTCTTCTCTTCCCCACATCTCTCACACGTCGCAAGCCACTCGCGAAATCGCTCGACACTGCGACCGACACACGCCCTCACGCGCGCGCCGTCAGCCGACCATGCTGGCGCTCGCGCTGCTCGTGCTGCTCGCAGCCGCGATGACAGCTCCCCATACTACTGCCGTCACGGCCGTGACAGCCGCTGCGGACGAAGACCGATCGCTCGCAACGCTCTCGCTCAACACACTCACGACGAGCTGCAACGGCGGCTGCAAGACCAACAGCGCGTGCGTCGTGCTCGGCCAGTCGTCCGAGAACCCGATCAACTGCGTGAGCGACGCGCGCTGCGCCACGCTCCTCAGCGGCAAAGCCGCGCTCTGCATGGAGCCATTCGTAGCGAGCGCTGGCACGTGGACGTTCGCGCCAGCAAAGACGAGCACAGTCGCTGGTGTCGCTCCATTTGAGCGCGTCGGGCTCGTCCAAGTCGCTGAGCAAGTTCGAACTGTGTACGTCCTGCCAGTGTCTGTCTCTTGTTGTCCTAGACCTACCTCTCCAAGTCATTCAAACTGGACATCTCTCTAATCTTATGTGTGTCCGTCTCTGTGTGTGATACCAACAGGGAGTTCAAAATCGCGTCGCCTTCACTCGCGCCACTCCCGACACTCGACGTGTCGTCGCTCAACGTCCAGTCGTCCAGTACGCTCGAGAAAGTGTACGTCACACTGTCTTTTCAAGCTATCTCTACCACCACTGCACCTGACACTCAACTCACTTCCTATCTCAATCTCTCTCTTTGTGCCTTGAGCAGCTCCTTTGGCGACCTCATGCTCACGGGTTTCGACGGCGCACTGCCAGTCAACGGAGCACTGAAAGTGTACGTGTCTTGGCTCTCTATTCTTATAAACTAGGATACAAGTCTAGCCTTTCGAGGCTCCAGTCTCCTGGGATCCAGAGGCAATGACTAACTCTCAACCTCTTGCTCCCCACTCAGTGCCATCAACAACTGCCGCCTCCAGACCATCCCAACGCAGTTCGTCGCGAGCTCCAAAGTCACGGACCTCGACCTCTCAAACAACCTCATCACCGCCGTGCCATCCGACTTTCAGAGCCAGGCGTTCCCAGCGCTCACGACACTGTACGTTGTCGACACTACTTGCCATTCTGACCAATGCCTCTGATACTCTCTCACTCTCATACAGCGGACTTGAACTCACTTGGATCGACATCCTCTGACTCTATGCACTTCAGCGACCTCTCGAAGAACGCACTCACGGCATTCAGCCTGACGCCCAAGAACTTCCCAGCACTCACGTCGCTGTACGTCTCGCGTCCTTTGCTCTTAGTGTCTCTTGTCTGCTGTTGTTCTGCTTGTGGACACGGACACTGACGCCTCGGGCTCGACTGATCTGCTTGCTACGACGCAGTGTGCTGTCCGACAACCAACTGCGCGAGTTCCCGTCGACAGTCTTTTCGTTCCCGTCGCTCAAGACGCTGGCGCTCGATGGGAATCCGCAGAGCATGATGCTCAAGCTCACAGCCGAGCAGTTTGCGTTCCTCGCCAAGATCAACTCGCTCAAGCTCACGAACGGCAGCGTCGAGACCGACGTGTGTCCAGGCGACGACGTCATCAGTAAGCTCAACGCGTCGTTCAAGTTCTGCGTCGGGGGCAAGAACACGAGCCGCGGCGGTGGGAGCAGCAGCAGTGGCGGCAACAGCAGCGTTGGCGCCGTCGTGATCGTGCCACCGACGACTGCACCTGCTGTCTCGGTCGAGCCTGTGCAAGCGCAAACAAAAGCAAAGAGTGGCTCGTCGTCGACGCTGTGGCTCGTCTTGGGCATCGCACTCGGCTGCGTCGTGCTCCTCGTGCTCGTGTGCATCGTGTACCGACGCAAGCGGCAGCGCAATGAGCTCCCAAAGCTCACAAACAGCGTCACGCCGTCGATTGCCATTGGCATGGGCGACCTCGCGGACCATCCGTACATGGAGCTCAATGCACCATCGAGCTGCAGCCAGACGACGTCGGACTTTGAGCTCTTGGCAAACGTCGCGGACGGGTACATTGCGCTCACGCGACTGTCGTACAACGACGTCTTCTTGCACCGCATGATCCGCGTGAGCAGTCGCTCGGAGCTCTGGTTCGGCGAGTACATGGACGCATCGGTGATCATCAAGAAGATCAAGAGCAACGCAGCGTCCAAGACAGTCTTGCGCGAGTTCGTGACCGAGATCGAGCACATGGTCGAGCTCAAGCACGCGCGCATTGCGACGTTCAAAGGCGCGATGTGGGACAACGAAGGCACGGAGCTGTGTGCGGTCGTCGAGTATGTTGAGCACGGCGCTTTGCGCGACTGCATCGCGAGCTCCGTCGGGCTCTCTGGCGCGCAGCAGCTCACGATTGCGCGTCAGATCGTCGACGCCGTCGGCTTCTTGCACCAGAAGCGCATCGTGCATGGCCGTCTGAACTCGTTCAACGTCCTGCTCGACAAGCACTATGGCGCAAAGCTGAGTCTGTTTGCGATCTTCCACTACGTCAAGCTCTCGCCACTCGACGCCGAGTGCGGTGTGTTTGCAGCGCCGGAAGTCCTCCGTGGCGGCCAAGCGACCGAGAAGTCGGACGTGTACTCGCTCGGTGTGCTCCTCGTCGAGCTCGACACGGGCGAGAACCCTGTGATCAACTCGCGGCGCTCGATGACCGGCGAGTCGCCGCCGTCTGACGCAGTCGAGCGCAAGATCGGTTTCCGTCTCAGTGTCAACTGCACGCGTGTGATGCGCGACGTCATCGCGGCGTGTCTTGAGCGCGACCCCGCGCGTCGCCCGACGATGGCCGAAGTCGCGGTTGCGCTCAAGACCGGCTCGCTCATGTAAGCGCCAATGGGCAGTGATCGATCCACACAAGTGGCGACATAACGCTACGGAGCAACAGATGAGATGTGCGTGGGAAGAGCTCGAGATCGAGGACGCGAGCGAGCGAGCGCCGCCATGTTCGCAACCAAAGTCGGCAGATGCAGAAGGCGCCGGTGTGTAAATAATGTTGAAGTTTGTATGGAACCTGTCACGTGTCACACATTGGATCTCCAGTATCATTTGCGAGCCACACGAGCAACGACGACGTAGAGATGGCAGCGATACGGATCATCGGCAGCGCGCTGCTGCTGCTGCTGCTCGGGCTCTCGCTGCGCAATAGCGTCGATGCAGTCGAGTACAAAGCGCGCGATGAAGTCGCAGTTGTTGCAAACACGGTGCGTTGCGTTGCGATGCGCATTAGCGCTCGCATCATTGCGATCCAACAAACAGATCACCGCATTCACGAGCACGTTCACACACACGCGCACTCGCTCGCACGTGCTCTTGTGCATGTGCGTGTCGAGTAGATCCGTCCGTACGCAAACCCGACCGAGACGTATCAGTACTACAAGCTGCCGTTCTGCAAGCCGAAAGAGAGCAACTGGGACGACCACGAGCTCGGCGAGCTGCTCACAGGCAGTCGCAAAGTCATCACGGACTACAAGCTGTACTTTGGCGTCGACCAGAGCTCCGCGCAGCTCTGCAAGCTCTCGATGACGCCAGACGTCGTGAAGGCGTTCAAAGACGCAGTCGATGAAGACTACGAGATATCCTGTCACTGTCATCTAGCTCTCTCTGTCTCTCTGTGTACCTGTATGTCTGTATGAACATCGCTACACGACCTGATCATTCTTGTTAGTCGTGCCTTGACATGCGTCTTGTGACTGTACTTTGAGATGTATGTCGACGAGATCCAGCTCCAGGGCCAAGTCGGGTACCTCGTGCAGCAGAGCATGACGCAAGTCGACTACTTCCTCAACACGCACCTGCACTTTGACATTGCGTACAACGACGAAGGACTCGACGTCAAGGGCGAGAACCAGGTACATTGTACGCTTGTGTAGTGCCTGCCTGGTTGCCATGTGAGTCTCACACTGACGCTCTTGTTCTGGCAACTCGGTGGACGAGCAGCTCGTTGGAGCGAACGTGTCCATGACGTCGCTGGACCCAGGACTCGCGTACCACTACGCGTTGTCACAAGCAAACGTCGCAACGAACCCCGAAGCAGTGTTCACGTACTCGGTTACGTGGCACTACCGCCCTGATCTGCGCTACGACGACCGGAACGTGCGCGCTGGCGCGTTCACAGACGACCTCGAGCTCCACTGGATCTCAGTGATCAACTCGTTCATCCTCGTGATGATGCTCACGGCGTTCCTCTCGATCGTCATGCTCCGGATCCTCAAGCGCGACTTCTCGCGGTACATGGACTTGGAAGCTGGCGCCAACGACAACGACGCAGCTGCGCTTGAAGACGACTCGGGCTGGAAGCTCGTGCACGCCGATGTCTTCCGCGTCCCGACGCACTTGAGTCTCTTCTGCGCACTCAATGGCGCCGGCGCACAGCTCTTTGCGATGCTCATGGTCGTGCTCGTGTCGTCCTTGCTTGGAGTCGTGAAGCCGAACAAGCGCGGCGGCATGATGACAGCGATCATTGTGCTCTATGCGCTCACTGCGAGCGTCGGCGGGTACTTCTCCGCGCGCATGTACCGGCAGCTAGGAGGGTACGCCCTTGTACGTGTGTGCCTCGGTCGTTGCGAGCGCCACTCACTCACAGACTCTTGTTTGGCTTGTCTCGATGACGGCACGCTCTCAGTCAGCGCTGGGTCTGGAACATCCTGCTCTCGGTCTTCATCGTCCCAGGACCGCTGCTCCTCGTGTTTTCGTTCCTCAACTCGGTCGCGATCTGGAACGACTCGTCCGCTGCGCTGCCGTTTGGCACGATCCTGATCGTCCTCGCGATCTTCATGCTCGTAGCGCTGCCGCTCACTGTCATTGGCGGCATTGCAGGTCGGAACACTGCTGGTGACTTCAGTGCGCCGTGCCGCACCAACAAGATCCCGCGCGAGATCCCAACGGTACCAACGTACCGGAGTCCCGGCGTCTTGATGCTCACGGCCGGGTGCTTGCCGTTCAGCGCCGTGTACATTGAGCTCCACCACATCTTTGCAGCGATCTGGGGCCACTCGATCTACACGCTCTTTGGCATCCTCTCCCTCTCGTTTGTCATGCTCGTGTTCGTGACCGCGTTCACGACGATCTCGCTCACGTACATCCAGCTATCGTCGGAAGACCATCGCTGGTGGTGGCGCGCGTACGTCTCCGGTGGCGTCGCTGGGCTCTTTGTGCTGCTCTACAGCGTCTGGTACTACAACCACGCAACGACAATGACCGGCTTCTTTCAAGCAGCGTTCTACTTTGGCTACACTGGCATGATGGCGTACTGCTTCTTCGTCATGCTCGGCTTCATTGGCTTCCAGAGCTCGCTCGTGTTTGTGCGCAAGATCTACCGCACGATCAAGGTTGAGTAGGACGTGAGGGCTTGGACGCGTCCCAGTGCTGCGTTCGAGGCGGCGTCGAGCGAGCACATGCATGCAAAACACCACTACACGTGGCAGTAAGAAGAAGACGATGGAAGCAGCCATGTCATGATGGAGCTAGCGTCGATAGTGGAGTTCGCGCATGAACATCAACGATCTTCAATGGACATACCAACTCACTTCTGAGATCCATTTGATCAAATAGCAAGTCCATTGCAAAGCTCAAGTACGGATCAATCACTTAATTTGAGTATGATACAGTCGAAGATGCACCATTGTAATCTATTTTTTTCTACTAAATGGATGACCTTGAACTTGGCTTGACACGCAAACACGACGGATCACTCGCCGATTCGACGCCAGTCCAGCAGCAGTAGCAGCAGGAGCGATGAAGATCGTGCGCGCGGTGGCAGCGAGCGACGCGCCCACGCGCTGGGGCTACCTCGCATTTGCGCTCACGATGCTCCACTTCGTGCAGCGCGCGCGCAACAAGGACGTTGCCAAGGAGGTGCGTCACACACATGGCAGTTGTTGTGACCATGTCGATAGGAGCAGACAAGACGATGCATGAGCGCCTATGACTGACTGCTTGGCTTGATCCACATGTATGTTCGCTCCAGAACATGCTGAGCTTCTTCGCTGCATTGCTGCCGACCGAGCTCGCGCACAAGTTCCTCGCACTGAATGCTGGTGTCGTGTACTGGCTCCGCCGCTCCAAGACACCGATCCTCTCGGGCTGGGTTGGCTCAGTCGCCGGCTTTGTCCAGTGCATCGTCGTGCTGCGCCTCGTGGAGATGTGCCGCAGCAACGTGAGCGCAAAGCACGTGATCCGCGACGCATTGGCGGAGCAGTCGGACATTCCAGCTGCTGCGCTCGAGCACATTGGCGACTTGAGCGTGCGCAACTGGCTCAGTGTGCTGCTGCCGCTGCCGCAGACCACTGCGCTGTCGCTGAGCTTCCCAGGCGTCGAGAACATCGGGAGCGTCGTGTACGCACACGTCGGTTCGAGCAACACGAGGCGTCTCAAGATGGACGTGTACAAGCACAAGGACGCAAAGCCCAATGCGCCGATCTTGCTGTACATCCACGGCGGCGGGTGGGTCATGGGCGACCGGAAGAACCCGCCGCGGCCGTTGATTCACCAAGTCGCGAGCCTCGGATGGGTCGTCTGTGTGATCGACTACCGTCTATCGCCGAAAGTCGCGTTCCCAGAGCACTTGATCGATGCGAAGCGCGCGCTCGCGTACTTGCGTGAGCACGCTCACACGCAGTTTGACGCTGACCCGAGCTTCATTGTCGTTGGTGGCGAGTCGGCTGGCGGCCATTTGGCAAGTCTCATGGCGCTCACTGCTGGCGACAAGACGCTCCAGCCTGGCTTTGAAGACGTGGACACGAGCGTCCGCGGCTGCGTCGACACGTACGGCGTGCATGACTTCAAAGACCGCCATGGGATCTACTTTTATAAAGACAAGAGCTACTCGTTCGTGCGGTTCCTCGAGCTCGTGGTCATGCAGAAGAAGCTCAAAGACTTTGGCGACGACTTTGATCACGCGTCGCCACTCAGTTGGGTCCAGCAAGCCAGTAGCAGTATCAATAGTGGCGAACCAGCAGCAGCAGTCGCTACTGCAGCGCCAGCCATTGATGTCATCCCGCCGTTCCTCGTCACGCACGGCACGCATGATACGCTCGTGCCGTTCCAGGACTCGGCGCTGTTCTACGAGACGCTGCTCAAGTACCGCATGCGCCAGCGCGAGAGCGGCGCACCAGTGTCTCCTGGCGGCGTCGAAGACGTGTTCCTCGAGATCCCAGACGCCCATCACGCGTTCAACTACCTCGTGTCGCCACGTGCACTTGCGTACGGTGAAGCTGTGTGCGCATTCCTCTCGAACTTGTATGCAAAGACCAAGCACTTGCCGCTGCGTGGCGCTGTGGCACCAATAGGTGCTGCAACGACATCTGCGTCGAGTCCAGTGCAAGCGAGTGAGCCGGAGGATCCACTCTTGCAGTTCAGCTCAGCTGCTGGTGTCCCAGCCGCAGCGATCTCAAGACTGTGAGCGCTAGCAAGAGAATGGATGATGGAAGAAGTGTATGGTTGCGTGAGCGTGAGCGTGAGCGTGTGAGTATGAAGAAGATAGAGGCAGAGGAAAATGACGCCGTTGGCTTTGCTTCATACTCCTTGCCTGCGCACTATGCTCGGTCTGGTGTTACCCTCCTAGTTCTGGTCGAAGCAAGCAACCGAGCAAAGTTGAAGTTCGACTCAAAGCAACTGCATCGCTCAAGTTGACCGAGCTCTTGCATTGCACTACGCCAACGGACTCACTGTCAGGTCTAAGTGGTGAGCATCGTGTAACATCGTGCAGCATGGCGAGCAGCAAGTTGACGAGCAGAAAGCAGCAAGTGGAGGAGCAACTTGATGAGCACCGTCCGACTTGAGAATGACTAGTTACGTAACCAAGACTACTCTCAGAACCCTTAGCCACGAAACTAAGTCCGGCCTTGCACCGGTGGGCACGTTCCAAGGATCACTTGCCGTGGCCCACGGATTGACACAATCGACCACTGCTTAACTCGTTGTTGCTTTGTCTTGTCATCGAGTTGCTGCGGTTGCTCTTCTGGCGGCTGGTCTTGTTGCGGTCGACAAAGTGGAGCTGGTCGGGACAAGCCAAAGAACGAGCGCGTTGCGATCTGGTAGATGTTGCGCGCTGCATTTGAGTCTCTGTCCCACGTCACGTCGCAGTGACTGCAGCGCAGCACGTTTCGCGTAGGAGTCCACTCACAGACGCCGTCGACTTTGTTCGGCATTGGAACGCCACAGGCTTGAGCGCTCGGAAGCACCAGGACTCGGAGGCTTCGTGTTCGTTCGCGTCATAGATGGATCGGATGCCGGGGCAGAGTCGACTTGTGCGGAACTCGTCAAGGTGGATGACGGTCGCACGCTCTGCAAGCGCCATTGTCATGCCGAGGACTGGCGCCTTCGTGTGACCTCGCACTCCACCACAACTGTTCCAGTCGCCCATGGCGACACACATGCGCTCATCCTTTGCAGGAACGATGCGCGTCGCGAGCTCGCGTAGTACTCTGCACGTGAAGCGCTTCTGTGCAAAGCGCCACTTACGGAAGCCGTACTTTACGCTCAGCTCTAAGAGCTCGGCGAACCGTGGCCAAAGCGACGCCTGAAGCGTCAAGAGCTTAGTAGCCGACGAAGTCTTGAACGACGGCACGCTCTTGATCAACGCAGCGTACTTGGAGTTGCGCTTGCGCTGGTTATGGTGCCAGTGCGCGCCGTGGTGCATACGAGACAAGTGGCGGTACTCTCGAGTTGAGAGGCAACGTGTCTCGCCGTCAGCTCGGCCACGGTGACACGACTCGCGCACTTTGTCCATCTGATCGTCCTTTGCACCTAGAGGTCTCACGACGTGGACGGATGCGCTCACGCCATCGGTTGAGACGTAATACGCAAATTGCCGCTTCGATGTCGTGTGTCGACGAAGATGGAACGTGCGCAGCCACTCGTCCTTCTTTGCCACGAAGTCCAAGCGGCGACTGTCCTTCGTGCCGCCATCCAGCATGAACACGTTGCCTTGTTGCTCGCCGATCTCAAGGAGTACGCCGCTGTCCACGGCGATGTGTGCCGGCACGAACGTTTGAGGCAGTGGCAGGACTGAGAAGAGCTTCAGCCCCCGTGGCGGTCGTTGCTGCACACGCTTAAGCTCAGCAAAACGACCCTGCACGACGCGCAAGACCTCTGCAGTCTTGTGCACCACGCGGCTGGTGTTGTCGGCGCGTGCGACTGCAAATCGCGTCGGCACGAAGCCAACGAAGTCGACGAGAACAGTCGCGAGCCCATCGCTAGTCGCATCGTCTTGCCACCCGCCTCGGGAGAGGAGAGAGAGACGACGCGAGACGCAATGCGACGCGCCACTCCAAAGCTCGCGAGGAGGTACGTCGAAAGACGTCGACCGAAGTTGCCGACATGATGCGTGTGCGTGTTCGTCGCAATCTGTTTAGCGAGCACGTTTTTCGAATGCTGGTAGAACTTGAGCTGAGAGTGAGGAACGAGGCCGGCCGTGTCGCCGTGGTTGCTTTTGTACACTCCAACGGTCTTCTCGAACACTATGAGGTCTTCTTCGCGCTTTACGAGCTGCGCTTCCTTCCGCAGCCGTGCCTCCTAGTCGTCACTTTGCTTCACAGTTGTGATGTCGCCGTGGCGAGCTCCGCTTGACAGCAGTGTGCAAAGAACCGGCTGCTGAGTGCAGGCATCGAGCTGTCAATCGCTTGATCTCGCGTGCGCTCGTTGAGCAAGAGGTCGCGCTCAAACATGCGCAGCACGTGTAGCGACGCGAGCTGCCACGCCTCGATCCGTACGCAGTTCATCACGTGGACGCGACGCTCGATCTCGTCGCTGACGGCGGTGTCACGCCATATCCAGTGACAATGCGATGGAGTCGCATTGTCACTGACGCGTGCTGCTCGGTCGGCTTTGCGTCGTCTCTATCGACGTCGTCCTTCTTGCGTCGCTTGGTCATGTCGAGATGAAGACTGAGCAGCGATAGTGGAAGCGCCAGAGCGAGCACTGCAAGCGCCAAGTAAGGTCCAAGCTCAACTGGCGTTGCTGCTCAAAGCGCCACATCGCACAAGGGCATCGCGTCGCAAAGTGTGTGTCACGCGTGGCACCGCGCAGAGCTGCGTGAAAAGACACTGCCACGACGAACGTCAGCTCTCCACCGACTGCTATGTTCGCAATGTTCGCTGTGCGCAGGCTGCTCGCTCCTGTGCCCCATACACCGACGAGGCAGTTCTCACTCGACCACAACCACCGTATGCGCCATCGGGTGCAGAGCGGTACTGAGCATCGGAGAGGACATCATCCGGAGTGTTCGCACCCAAGCCGGCCACACCTAGGCAGTTAAAGCTAAGCGCGTTTGACTTGACGGTGCACATCGAGCACGTCGAGATCATGAGCAACGAAGCTGCAGCAGCAAGCAAACAGGGCAGGCAGTCATTGTGTTAGTCTAGGAATGATACAGCGAACTCAAAGCTCAAATGCGTTGACATGTGAAGAATGTGAGTGGGCCAAGACAGTTCATTCAGCTTGCGCTGGGGCTTGAGCTGCCAGTGCGCTTGTCAACACAAAGGATACTATCCGTACCTCAGTAGTGTGTCGTAAGCGATCGATCGATCGTTGTGTCGTTGGCAGCAGCGTGGGAGTGCGTGAGTGCGCACGCAGGAGCAGAGCACGACGGTGATGTAGCGCTTGGTGTGGGGTACGCGCGCACGGTCGTGACGCCGGTGAGCTGCGAGTACTCGATCGTGCGGTTGAGGCACTGCGCGCGCTTGAGAATGACTGTTTGTCGCTCGTTCTGATTGGCTGACGGCCAACTTTGACTAATGAAGTCATCACACGTCGCAGATGACGAGTTGTTGACTCGACATTCGTGTTTCACGCACTTGCACATCAGTCGAAGGCACCAAGAGTGGCATCAGTCGTCTCGGCACTGAGCGCGCCATTCACACACACTTGATCAATGAAACTCGAGCTCTTGATCCCAGACGCGCTCGTGAAAGGCGGCCGCCTCGGGCGCTATGCGTACCTCGCAGCGAGCGTCACGGCGCTGCTGCTCGTGCGCCGCGCAAAAGACAGCACGATTCCACGCGAGGTGCGTCCGCTTTGCGTGTGCAGGACGCGCTTCCATCTTGATCCGAGCTGACTGTTCTTGCGTGTGTGCTGGTGCAGAATGCAATCGGCGTGTTTGCAGCGCTCGTGCCGACTGAGCTCTCGCATAAGCTCATGGCGCTGAACGCGTTTGCGATCTACTACGCGATCAAGCACCGGCTGCCGCTGCTGTACAGCTGGAGCGGCTCCATCGGCGTCATGCTCCATGGCATTGTGCTAGCAAAGCTCGCGAACATGTACAAGAGCAACGTCGCTGCGCGGCACGCGATCATTCGCGCGATGACGCGGTACTCGGACATTGCGCCAGCGACGATCGAGCGCATTGGCGAGATGAGTCTCAAGCGCTGGCTGAGCGTGATGCTTCCGCTGCCACAACCTATGGCACTCGCGCTGAGCTTCCCGAGCGTGAGCAAGATCCGCACAAAGACGTACGCGCACGTCGGTCGACTCAAGACTACAAAGCTCAAGATGGACGTGTATAAGCACAGAGACGCCAAGCCGAACGCACCGATCTTTCTCTACATCCACGGCGGTGGCTGGGTCATTGGCAATCGCCGGTTGCCGCCACTGCCGCTCGTGTACCAAGTCGCAAGTCTCGGCTGGATCGTATGCTCGATCGACTACCGCTTGTCGCCAATGGTCGCGTTCCCGTCGCACCTCATTGACGCGAAGCGCGCAGTCGCGTACTTGCGGCAGCACGCCCGAGAGCAGTTTGACGCCGACCCGAACTTCATTGTCGTCGCCGGCGAATCTGCTGGCGGCCATCTTGCGAGCCTTGTTGCGCTCACAGCTGGCGACAAGTCACTCCAGCCTGGCTTTAAGCATATCGACACGAGTGTCCGCGGCTGCGTCGACTCGTACGGCGTGCACGACTTCATGGACCGCAACGGGATCTACCGGCACCGTGACGGCGGTGAGAACTTTGTCAAGTACCTCGAGCTCTTGGTGATGCAGAAGAAGCTGCACGAGCACAAGGACGCGTTCGAAGCTGCGTCGCCGGTCTCGTGGCTCGATGCATCTGCGACTGGAGCAGGTCGGAGCGACGTCGTGCCGCCGTTCCTCGTCACGCACGGCACTTGGGACACGCTCGTGCCGTTCCAAGACTCGGCGCTGTTCTTTGAGCAGCTCGTGGCGCACCGCGCGCGCACGAATGGCCGCACGATCGCTGGCGTGAAGGATGTGTTCTTGCAGATCGACGAAGCGCACCACATGTTTAACTACCTCGCATCGCCGCGGACACTCGCGCATGGCGACGCAGTCTGCGCGTTCCTCGACAACTTGCACCGCAAGACGAAGGACTTGCCGCTCGCAGCTCGGTTCTTCAAGTGGGAGCCGGAGCAGGAGCCACGAGAAGAAGCAGAGACGACGACTGCACGCGCAGTCTCAAAGCTATAGACCAAGAGAACTGGAGCGAGTTGGACCAACCGAGCGGCATTGTACAATAGACAAAGAGGGTGCTTGGAGTCGCAGCGTGACGGCATTGCTCCTCGAGCTTGGTTGTTTGACACGCATAACTAAGAAATCGTACTTTGTCGAGTCTGCGCGCCACGTCGCATGCGTCGGAAGTTCTGTTGACTCGACTAAGTACGATATGCTTGACATTCTCGAGCTCGAGCAGCCATTCTCACTTGCGTCGTGCCAACTGGACGAAGATCAAGACGACGACGATGGCACCGACGCCGTCTGTGAGCAGCAGTCCACTCGAGATCGCGCATGGCAGTAGCATGCGCAGCGACAATGAGAGCACAGCGAGGGCGTGGTGGTGCGGCACTGCGTCGACAGAGAGCGAGCTCTTGAGCGCTGCCGTGCTCTGCGCTGCGATTGCTGCAAGAACAGACAACGCACTCACAACGACTACCACCACCAACGACACGACTGGCGATGATGACGACCTCGTACGTGCGCGCAAAGCGCTTGAAGCGCACATTCGGCAGTCGCCACTGCCGCACGACCTGCTCTTCCCAGTGCTCGAGTTCCACCGCGACTTTGTGCTCATGGAGACAACGCAGTCTGTGCTCTGCGCAGTGCGCGCCACGAAGACGCGCGACATCCTCGACACTGTGCTCGGCTCGACTGTTCCGCTCGCACAGCCGTACGAGTTTCGCTTTGGCGGCGCGCGCGTCCACGTGCCGTTCTGGAAGCGCGCGCAGAAGCTCGATCTCTACGCCGCAGCGCGCCGCGCGAAGCGGTCGAAGAAGATGCTGCTGCTCTGCGGTCACTCGATCGGCGGGAGCATCGCACAGCTCGGGTTCTGCGAGCTCGTGTACCAGCACTTGCCAACGAAAGCGCGCTTGGCGCTCGAGAAGATGGACTATGAGCAGAAGAAGCGCATGGCTGTGCCAGAAACAGAGCGCGACGCTGCACCGACGCTCGCGCAGCTACGTGCTGCAATGGCTGCTGTCTTTGACGCAACGTCGCTTGACCACAACGCACTTGTACAGAGTCTGCCAAACGTCATGGCAGTCGGCTTTGGCGCGCCGTACAGTGCGTCGTACGAGCTCGCAGCGTTTCTCGAACCACTTGGGATGGCGAAGCGCTCGATCACGTTCGTGAACGAGTTTGACTGCATCCCGTCGATCCTGAACGTCGCGCAGTCCGCGGCGATGCTCGCAAAGACAACGGAGCGCATCGTGACGATCACAAAAGCGACCAAGACGCTGCTGAACTTGCTCCCGTCCAAGATGCAGACTGTGCTCGCTGGACTCGCGACCGTGTCGTCTGCTGCCGCAGGAGACAGTAGCAGCGCAAGCGGCGCGTCCGTCCCGAGCGCAACGTCTGCGTACATTGCAATGAGCCTGAACATCCTACAGAACTCGTTCCAGAAGCTCCGGGACTACAACATTGTGAAAGACACGTCGTCGCTCGAGTACGCGCCGTGGGGGACGTACATCTTGCTCAACAAGCGCACAGCAGACTTTCACGTCCTCCACGACACTGTTGCGATCTTGGACGCGCTCCACACTGCGAGCGACGCAACGACGACGCTCACTGGCAACTCGATCCTCCAGCACTTGATGAGCGCGTACGTCGACGCCGTTGCGAAGCGCTGCACGACGATCCAGATCAACGCGACGATGAACTACTACGAGCGCTTGAACGTCGCGCGCACTGCGACGCAGCGCGAGATCCGCAGTGCGTACCGTGCCTTGGCGCTCAAGTGGCACCCTGACAAGTGGTCGGCGCGGCGCACTGCGTCTGGAGCGAACGCAACAGTGACGTTGGAAGAGCGCGAGATGGCGGAGAACGTGTTCAAGCTCCTTGCCGAGTCGTACGAAGTCTTAGCCGATCCAGTCGCACGGAAAGCGTACGACGCGCACTTGGCGCGCGCACCGAGCTTAACCGAAGAGTTTGTCCGCGACGGCACAGTGAACGGCATGACGCTCGATGAAGCGATCACAGTGTTTCGCGAGATGTTTGACCGCGGCTCGGGCGTTGTCTCGCGCGCAACGTCGCGCTTCAGCTCATCGAGCTCAAGTGTCGTTGGGCAGCCGACGCTCCGGCGCGCGAAGCCAGCAGGCGACAGTGCGCAGAGCCTCGTTGTGAACAACCACGACAACATGCTTTTGCCCGATCGGATCCGCATTGCGCGCAAAGTCGCTGCCACTGGCGGTGGCACCAGTGCCGAGGCGCAAGAGAAGATCATGTACGTCCAGCCGGATGAGCTCGTACCAGGCGATGTGGCAGCACCGAGTAGCAGCAGCAAAGCTCCAAACGTTGGCTTGAAGACGATCTCAGTCGTTGGCGGCGCGGTCGCAGTTGGCGCGAGCGTTGCGCTGATCGTGAGCGCATGGTCGCAGTACTCGGAGACGTCAAAGCGCAAGCGACAAGCCGAGACGGTGCGCAACATGTCGGGGAACCACTTGCTGCTGCTCATGGAAGACCACGTGAGCTCTGTGCGCGCGAGCAACGCGCACAAGAAGCTCAAGCCATCGACAAAGCCATCAGCATCGGCACTGCCAGCAGTGCCTGAGGAGCAGCAAGAGCCGACTGTGACCGTCACGATCTGCAGCGCCGATGAGCTGGAGCCGCTGCCGCCGCTCGAGCCGTTCGATGAGACGCCAAGTAATGCGAGCAGCGTGACGACACTCGTGACAGCGTCAACAACAGCAGACGCTGTTGCCGTCGCCAGTGCGAATGCTGTCGCTGCACACCATGACGACCATGACGACGCAGAACGCCACGAGCTTGAGCTCATGGACGAGTTCTACGACTGCGCAGCCGAGTTTGACGCTGCGGCGCTCGAAGCGTTTGCTGAAGACGAGTTCTACGACTGCGTCGACCTTGCGGAGGACATTGCCGAGTTCTTTGACACGGTCAACGACGACGATGACTCGCCAGTCTCACAGTCGATGGCTACAAGCGACGATGTCGACATGGACGACACTGAGCACACGCCGGTGTCCAAACACAAACGACTCGTGCTGCCAGACGGCGGCGTGCTCTTCCCAGTCGGCTCGACTGTCTCGACGCCATTCGGTCTCGGGACTGTCGAGAACTGGCGCGACGGCTGCTCGTCGGCTGCGATCCGGTTCAACGCGCACACTCTTGGCTTCATCCAGAAGAGTGACGTGCAGCGCGGTGCGTCCCAAGCGCTCGCACACGCATCGGTGATCCTCGAGACGAAGCGCTTGGCGCTCGCAGAGCGCGTCGTTGCAAACTACGAGCTCAACGGTGCGTCGAACACTGCGCGTGCAAACTTCCAAGCGATCGTGCGCGCAAGCAAAGACGGCGCACTTGACAGCGGACTCCGTGCAGCTGGCGGCGTGGCGCTTGCAAAAGGCATGGCGCGCACGTCGACGCGTCTCGGTGGTGCAGTGGCAGCGCCACTCACGATCGCATCGATCCTCGTAGACATTGGGAAAGAGTACTACTCGTACCGGGCCAAGCACACGGAGCGCAAGTCGCAAGGCGTGCTCTCAGCCACGAGCGAGCGCTTGCTCATGAAAGACTTTCGCTTGAAAGCCGGGCAGCACATTGCCGGTGGCACTGCTGCAGCTGCTGGTGCGAGCATTGGCGCGTACAGCGTTGCGTCGGCAGTCGGGTTCTGGACTGGCGTCGGCATAGCTGGTCCGCTCGGTGTCGTCGCAGCAACGAGTGCTGCAGTCGTCGGCGGCATGCTCGGCTTCTTTGCCGGCACAAAGGCGTACAACGGGTACACGGCGTCGTACTTCCAGAGCCATCGGCACGCAAAGGAGCACATTGATCGCTTGGAGCTCGGCGCGCGCATCATGTTTAACGAGTACGACGCAGATGGCGCAGGCGTGATCAGCAAGCACGACTGCATCCAGATCATGACGAAGCTGTACGAAGCCTCGAGCGCCGTGTCCGAGCGCGGGTACCAACAGACTGTCGACGTGCTCGAGAGCGACGCGTTTGAAGGACCCGTGACGTGGAGCATGTTCTGGGAGTGGGTGAGCACAGAAGCTGCGCGGTCGCTCCGCGCTCTCGAGTTGGAGGAAGCGCAAGAAGCGCAGCGTGCGCCAGCTGCCGCAGCAAGCGAGAGCTGGTGGACGAGCTACATGACGTACTTTTCGTACAGCGCGTCGCCTCAAGCGTTGCCATCGGCGCCAGCACGTGCTGAGCCACAGAGCTGCATGTACCCGTCTGTCGTGACTGCACTGCAGCTCAAGCTCGTAGTGCGGCCGAGTGGACGCGACGCAGCAGACGCCATGGACGTCGATTCCCAGGACAGCTCGTTCGACTCGGAAGCGAACCTCGTTGTGCTCCGTGCGCAGCTCGAAGCGCTCGTGGACTCGGGCGACTTGACTGTCGGCGACGCGTACCAGCTGAGCGACGCGCTCGAGTCGAGCGACCCAGATGTCCAAGCGTCTGCGTGTCGAACGATCGAAGTGCTGCAGAGCGGACAGACCGACGGCGACGTCGCAGCGAGTGGCGTTGTCATCTCGGAAGGCTTCTCTGGCGCAGATCACGTGCTTGACGATGACGAAGAGAAGGCGCTAGCAAACACTGCGCTAGTGCCAGTGCGAGCTCCGACGCCAGCATCAGCCGCGCAGTCTCCACAAGCACCGAATACCGCGACTGCGACGACCAACGGACTATCGCGCATCCGAAACGACGAACAAGAAGAGATCGACGTGCTCTGCTCGCTCCTCTCGACGCACGGACTGCGCGAGTACCTCCACGCGCACAACATTGAGCCAAGTGCCGATACGCGGCGCCACGAAGACCTCCACTGCCTCGCACTCCAAGCCACATCGTCGTCATCTGGTGCGCTCTCGACAAAGCCTCGGACGCACTGAGCACCAGTTCGACTATTCTCTTAGTCTCGTTGTACCTATCTACCTACAGTGTTCTCTCTCTCTCTGTGCATGTCGTTGTGAAGTGGACATACTGCCTCGTTCGTGTCTTTGCCTCTTCAGCGCTGTCGTTCACGCTTGGAGGTGTGGATGCCGTTGAATCCAAGACGCCGCTCGCTCGTCTTAGCGCCGCACGACGTCCCAGATCTCAATGTCGTCTGCAAAGTAGTGCGGATGGAACTCGCCGCGCTCGAGCACTCGGAGCTCAAAGCCTCGCGCGCGCAGGAGGTCCCAGAAGCGCTGCTTTGGGTCGTAGGCGGCAAAGTACCGGTGCTCGTACGAAATGAGCACGCGCGTGTGCGTGGCACTGAGACGATCGAGTGCTGCGACGAGCGGTTCGATCGGGTACAGACGTGGAAGAATGCAGTCCGAGACGAGGATCAGATCAGGGAGGTGCTCGTGTATCGTCGTGGCGCAACTGGCGTCGCCACTGGTGGTGCGAGGGATGATCGCAGCACTTGGCTCAGCGCCCCACTCGTAGCTCTCGACGTCGATACATGGCATCGATGCACCTCCGTTACGATGGCGGAGCTGCTCGAATGCGAGCTGAGCGTTCGCTTGCATGAGGAAGCGGATGTTGTCCATGTCTGTGAGCACGACGCGCGCGGCTCCGAGCAGTGCTGCAGCGATGCCGACTGCACCAGTACCACTGCCGAGCTCCAAGACAAACTGGCCTTCGAGCTGGTTCGCCGTGCTGAAGCGGTGGTCAAGGTGCTTGAGCAGCACACATGCTGCGGGCCAGACCTAGCAGCCGACAGTCGAGATGTGCGTGTCAGTCGTATGTGAGCTGAGCTGAGCTGCTGCGGACTGTGTACGCTTGTAGGACCCAAGCAACAACACCACAGTACGCACCGTGAGTCCTGTGCCAAAACCATTGAGCTCGCCTTGGAGGATCTGCTGGATCCGCAGTGGTGTGTCGTTCACCGTCTCTTCAAAGAACGGCTCGGTCGAGTACGCGTCGCGCCACGCAAGCGTTCGCCACGCTGCTGTGCTGCTGCTATTGGCGCTTTGATTGCGTTGGTCGTGCTGTGCGTCTGGCATTGATGCAAACGCACAAGTGTGTGCATCATTGTTGCTTGTGCTGCTGCTGTTGTTGTCACTCGTGGCAGCATCTGCACTACTGCTGCTGCGATGGAGCTCGTCACTGACTTTGCACTGCACGCCGTCACGCAATAGCTTGAGAAACGCGTGTCGGTCGCGACGAAGCCTCTCGGATGCATTCTCCTCTGGCTCCTCTGCTACACTATCAGCTGCACTGCTATCACCACCACCAGCAGCAGCTCGAGCTTTGGCAGTCGCAGATGCGTCCACTCGCGACGCATCGAGCGCGACGTCGAGCACCATGCTGGTCAACAAGGCAAAATGGATCCATGACATGATTTGAGAGCCTTCTATTTGAGCTATCTGCAGTACCACACCATCAGCAGATCCAACATGCGCGCCGAGACGCCATGCGACGACGACGATGCACGACTGCCGTGCGTGCACGTGCACTGCACTGGCGTGCGGCACATGCATGAAGCAGATCCGTGCTTGAAAGCACGTGCAGCGTGCAGCCGTGCTGATTCCGCTACGTCACGACCACCGCCGTCGCTCGCACTCGACAAGCCCTTCTTCTTTGAGAGCGAGCACAGCGACTCGCCGTTTATCGTGCGCGCTATGAACAACTGCGTCGCGTTCCTCCATCGCGGGACGCACGTCATTGAGCGGAGCTTTGTGTTCCCAGACCGCGTGATTGATGCAGCCTTCGCTCGCTTTGAGACGACCGCGGCAGTGCATAACGCTAGCGCCAAGCCTCCGCGCTTTGTCCGCGGCAGCAGTCGCATTCGTCAGCACACTGAGCCACATCTGTGCGTGCTCGTGCGCTCAGACTGCGTCAACATCTACACACCGACTGGCGACGTGTTTGAAGCAGCGCTGCCGTTCCAAGCGAACCGGTTGTTTGCACTCGGCACGTCCGGACTGCTCCTGCAGCGCAGTCCAGCGCCAGCGCAGCCGTCATCGCCACTTGGACGCTCTCGGCGTGACGACAGCACGGAGTCACTCGCGTCCATGCTATTGAGCGACAATACTCGACCCTTGCGTCCGCGATTCTTCACGCTCGCACGTCCGCTCGACGAAGTCAAGCCGCTTGCGCTTGGAGCGACTCGTGCCACTGGGACTCCGTCGCCACCACCATCTCCGTCGTTTGTGAGCGACCCAGCACTTGAGATCGTCGCGTACGTTGCGTCCCACGCGCTGCTCGTGTGCTTCCACAGTACGACGCAGTGCTTTCATGTGTTCGCAGTCACTGGCGTCCCAGTCGCAGCAGTTCCACGGGTCACGCCTGTGCGTGTCGTCGACGCTCAGACGTGGCAACGACACCGCGAGCGCGCACACGACGCGCACGATAGAGTCACGATTGCGCCAGACTGGCAAGCGACGTCCATGTGGACGTCTCCTGTGTGTCGGACCAAGCGGAAGGCAGCAGCGACGACCGATAGAACGTCGCGCACTGCGTTCATTGCGACAGACGTCGACCACTCAGCACTGCTGTGTCTCGTAGACAAAGCGGCACGTGTGCTGCTGCTCAAGCGGCTCGACGAGTTCGCGACAAGCGCCATGGACGACGAGTCGACAGTGTTGGAGCCATCTGAGCTGAACAAAGACAGCGTGACAGTCATTCGCTGTCGAGCCGCCGTGCCACTGAGTCTCGCTCTGTCGCACAGTCGAGCGTGTCCGACTGCTGCTGCTGCGAGTGACGACGCCAGCAACGAGAGCGCAACGGACATTATCGTGCTCCAGGACAACGGAACGATGCGACTGCACCGCGGCGCACTTCCAATCTGCGAGCTCGTGCCGCCAGGCTCGAGTCCCCAGGACGCCTACAGTCCAAGAGCATGGGCAGCAACGACCGAGATCCGATCGATCGTGACGACACACAACAGTCCAAGCGACGCCACGAGCTTTGAAGTGTGCGGCCACGACGTCCTCGCACTGCCCGACACGATCATTCGGTGCGACCATCCGCTGCAGTTTGCGAACTTCGCACCGCTGCTCCAACGCGTCTTCTGCGTCCTCGAGTGCGTCCTCCCAGCGTCTGTTGTGCTGGCGCTCCAAGCAGCAGTCGTCGCGGAAGTCCAGTGCCGACAGAGCGATGCAGAGCGTGACGCCAGTGGCACAAGCAACTGCGAAAGCGTCTGTGACTGGCGCGTCTTTTGCGGCCTTGTCGAGTGTGCGATCGACAGCTCTCGTCTGGACGACCACAGCATGAGCAGCAGCTCTGACGGCAGTGAGACGACAGAGGCGTCTGCGTTCGACCGACTCTGCCGCTCAACCTTCCATGGCGCGTACAGCACAGCGAACGCGCTGCTGCTCTCGCACATTGACGTCCCTCCTCCTGCGATGCCACCGGCACAGGCAACGACAGCAGCAGCAGAGTCCATGAGCACTCGACTGCAGTCGTCGCTCCAAACGCACGCGCCGACAGTGTTTGCTGCGCTCCATCTGCTCCACGAAGACCTCCAGCTCTCGGTCGCGTCGTCCGAGCAGCGTCAGCAGTTGGCACATCTACTCTTGGAGCTAGCGACGCGTCTTGATCTGTGTGCATTCAGCGTCTACTACGAGCACGCAACAGGTCGAATCGCATCCAAAGCACCGACTGCTGCTGCTATTGTGTCCGTCGCACCAAACGAATCGCTCTTTCCAGCATGGCGCAATGACTGCGTACCCGACATCCTCGACTGGATCGCATCGCAGATCCGCCATGTAGGTCGCGTGCAAGCGTTCAAGGCACCACTGCAGTTCCCTACGCTCTCGAGTCCGACTGCGGCGAGCGAGCAGTCAGTGCCAGCACGTACGAGTTCGCCGCTGTGGCGCACGGCTGCTATCTGCCGCGTGTACGAGCTCCTGCTGACATCGCGAGACACTGCGCTCACTGGACTCGAGACAGACAACACAAAGGACAACGACGATGACGACGAACCAGCAGCGCTTGACCACCGTAGCGCTGCAAGTCGCATGGAGTTGGTGGCGTTCCTAACACAAGACGCTGTTGGCGCACGCCTCACGCTCCAGGACTTGCCGTTTGGCGTGCAGTTCCCAGTCGTCGAAGCGATCCGCGCGTTCCGCCACGCGCCGCCGCCGTTCGTGACGGACGACATCTGCGACTTTATCGGTCGCGAAGACCTCGCAGGTGTCGTCTCGCGGCACAGTAGGAGCGAGCACGTGGCGTCGAGTGACCAGCACCATCACTACCGCGAAGCGCCATCGTCGAACGCATCGCTTGGACATCGTTCCGACCGCCATGGTACTAACACAAGTGCGCTTGAGCCGGACGACAGCGACGACGGACTAGACGACGTTGTCCAGCGCAGTCAGTTGCTGTTCCCACATGACCAGCGCTTGAAAGAAGTCGCGCGACTCGTGCGCTCGAGCCGTCCGCTCTGCTTGAAGCTCGAGAAGACCGCCGATGTGTCGGACCAAGACTACGTGCTGCAGCAGCAAGCGCGGCTGCTGCTGCTCTGCAAGCGCTCGATGGCGCTATCAGTTGCGCGCGGCATGGTCACGCTCGGTGGCTTTGACGTCCACAAGGCGCAGGACCACGCGTGGCAGCTCCGCGTACCAGCGCTGCCACTCGCAGGTCGCACGCCACCGACGAATGCGATCGTCGCGTTGGACGTCTCGGGCTACGCAAAGGAGCTGACGTTCTGGCCGCAGTTCCACAACGGCTGTGCCGCTGGTCTGCGTCTCCCAGCACGCGACCTCTCGAATGTCGTGAACCGGTACTGGATCAAGTACCATCGGCCATCGGTCGCAGAGCACCAAGCAAAAGCCGCAGCGCGTCAGAGTGCAACGACTAATGCCGCGGCAGCACAGACGCCACCGTCGCCAGACGCAGTCAAGCGCAGTCTTGAAGAAGCGTACGCAGCGCACGCAGGGCTGCTCCTTGGTCTCGGGCTCCGCGGTCACTTGCAGTGTCTCTCGATGGCCGATGTGTACAACTACCTCTCGCTCTCGAACGAATTCGTGACAGTCGCGATCTTGCTCGGGATGGCCACGACTGCTGCGCACTGTCGCCAGCGCCGCGTCTCGAATGGCGCAGCGTCCTCACGCTCGCCAAGTCCTCATGACGACGCTGCGGTCGCAGACGTTGCGCTCAACGACGACGACGATGACGACCGCTCGCACTTCAGTCCAACGACCAAGGCGCCGCTTGTCGGCTCTGGACTCGAGCTCACGCTCGAGCGCTCGGTCTCAAAGATGCTCTGTCTCCACATCCCGTCGCTCCTTCCGCCGCCATTTGCCGAGTTCTCAGTCCCAGCGTCGACGCAGACAGCGGCGCTCCTGGGTCTTGGGATCCTGTACCAAGGCTCAGGGCATCGCCTCATGACGGAGCTCTTGCTCACAGAGATCGCGCGGTCGCCGTCGTCGGCGCAGTTTGTCAGTAGCAACACGAACTCAGGGCTCTCAACAGCGTCGTTTGACCAGCTCGAGGGTTACGCACTCGCTGCGGGTCTCGCACTCGGCCTCGTCGTGCTCGGTCGTGGTCATGCAAAGAGCGGGGACCCCGGACTCGCGGACATGAAGCTCGAAGAGAAGCTGTACAAGTACATCGCCGGCGGCGCGCAGCAGTTTGGCGATGCAAACGCCGCTGGCGGATGTCTCTACCGCGGCCGCAAGTGGAGCACATTTGGCACTGGCGGCAGTGTGCTGTCGAGTCCTGGCGACCGCGGAGACGGCGCATCGTCTGGGTCCAGTGGCACTAGCGCATCAGGTCCTGGACGCGACTTCAAGAGCTACGCGGACCGCAGTGGCTGTGGCAGTGAGCACGTGAACGTCGGCGTCACTGCGTGTGGCTCGGCGCTCGCCCTCGCGTTCATGTACTTGCAGACCGACAACAAGTCGATCGCCGCGCAGCTCGCAGTGCCCAACACGCTCATTCTGCTCGACGCAGTGCGTCCAGACATCCTCCTCGTGCGCACGCTCGCGACGAACCTCGTGCTGTGGCACAGTGTCGAGCCGACAGTCGCGTGGATCGAAGGCTCGCAAGTCCCAGCGCAGCTCCTCGAAGCGTACCGAGCGCTCGAGCGTGCGCCGCACGCAACAGCGACGCGTCTTAGTACCGTGTCGACCGCAGCGTCGATTCACTCGGACGCCCAGTCGATCTGTGAAGCGTACGCAAACGTCATCGCCGGCGCGTGCTTTAGCATCGGCCTCCGCTTTGCTGGCACTGCCGATGACCGCGCACGCTTGACGCTTCGGACGTACGTCCTCCACTTTCGCGACCTGCGAGCGCGCGCTGCAGTCGCTGGCAGCAGAGTCACAAACGCAAGCAACGCTGTCGCCGCTGCGACGGAGCGCGTGACGATCGAGCGCTGCCTTGCTGTGTGTGCACAGGCGCTTGCGCTCGTGGACGCTGGCACTGGGAACGTCGAGACACTGACGCTCTTGCGGTCGATCAACTTGCGCCAGCGCGTTGACGCGGGGCTCACGTACGGGAACCACATGGCGCTGAGCTCTGCGATCGGACTGCTGTTCCTTGGCGGCGGCCGCGCGACGGTCGCTCGCACGCACGAAGCGATTGCTGCGCTTGTGATCGCGCTCTTTCCCATGTACGCGATGAACACGGCGGACAACAAGTACCACCTCCAAGCCTTTCGCCATCTGTACGTCCTCGCAGTCGACACGTCGCGTCTCGTTGAGACAATCGACGTGAACACTGGCGCAAACTGCTCTGTGGTAGTGCAGCTCGAGCTCCAGCGACCACGAGCGCTTGGATCTGCGAGTGATGCACCTGTGAGCTTGTGGCGCACGCTCCAGACGCCGTGCTTGCTGCCAGAGCTAAGCGCGATCCAGCGCATTGTCATTGCCAGTAGTGCGTTCTACCCAGTCGAGATCCTCATGGCGCCATCTTCATCCTCGTCCTCGAGACAGCAGCAGCAGAAGACTCCTGCGACGACATTGCCAGACAGCAGTACCAGTCAAGCAACAAGCGCTGCACCAGCGAGTCCAGTGCCGCCTGCTAGATCGCTGCAGCGTGCATCGACTGCGAATGCGCTCCGCCTCGAGCTCCTTCGCGAACGGAACGTGATTCTGCTCAAGCGCACCAAGCAGCACGAGCGCTCAGACGGGCTCGCGAGTATCTCACAGAAGCTCCAAGCGCTGCTCCATCATCGTGCCGAGTCACACCATCCTCACCACCACACCGCCTACGACCAAGACGATGCGCTCTTGGCGACGTTCGAGTCCTACTTCTTGCGTCGCAACGCCACGAGCGCTCGCTTGCGTACGATGCGCACTAGCGATGGAGACGACGACAGTGCTGCGCGCTCAACGTGGTGGCGACAGCAGTGCGAGCAAGTCGTGATGCGCCACGTACAGGAAGATGCGTCACGGTTCCTGCCCATGTACTTGCACGCACTGCACGCGCTCTATCAAGTCCAACAGCAGTCGCAGTCGTCGTCGTCTTCAATGGCACCGTCGCTCCTGGGACTGCGCAACCTCAAGCTCTTTGTCGCGTACTGTGAGAGCTGCACGCGCCAGCACCAGCAGCTTGTGTCGAATCCACGCCTCGCACCCCAACATGGTCGTCGCACTCGCAACGAAACGACTGACGACTTTGCCGTGTGGCTCAAGCTCCAGACAGAGCACGCGCTGCACGAGCTATGGGACCAGTGCGCAGTCCAAGTCGCATCTTGCGCAGACGTCCAGGTACTCGTGCACCGAGCGGTGCGTGCGATGCGCGCGAGGAGCGAGAGCAAGAGCAGCAGCATGAGCGACAGCGACCCAGAGCTCGACATGGACACAAAGTTCGTCGTCGGTGCATTGGTGCGCTACTTTGCAGCGCCAGGCGTCCAGATTGGCGACATTGTGAATCGTCTCGAGCGACTTGAGCACCACCAGCACGATGTCGATCACGAGCTGTTCCGACTCGAGTCGTTCCTGTTTGATCAGCCACAAGCGTCCACATCAACAGCATCTTCGTCCGAGAGCCAAGCAAGCACATCGCAAGACGAGCGCGCGTTCTGGTTGCAGCTCATGTCGTTCTTTATGGTTAAGAGGTAGATAGAGTGACGACATGCATGGTGCTCTACTGCTGCTGCTGGGACTCGGTGCGAGTCAAGTGAACGTGGGGGTTTGGATGCTTCTGTTGGTGATGTTTCGTTCGTTGTGTGGGAGGCTGTGTGTGTGGGAGCGAGGGGCGTGTTTTGCTGTGCGTGTGTGTGTGTTGGTGGATCGATAGCTCGGATGCAGACGTCTGGACGGAGCAGTGGACGCGAGGATGTGTAGGAGAGAGAGTGTTGAGGCGCGCTGGTGAGAGGCTGTTTTGTGTTTGTGTCGGTGGTGTCAGGTAGTCGGATGGTCGGACGCGCTGTCGAGGATGCAGATGAAGGGAGAGCGAGAGCAGCGTCCATCGCTCGTGTCTGCTTGCCTCGCGCTCGACAGACGTCCTTGTGTCCAAGACGTTGTCGAGGCTAGCAGGAGCAGCTCATGTTGTTCTCTTTTTTGGGTGGCTCAGTGGCTCTTTTGTTATTTTCATGTTTTTTGTTTGTTTGCCCCATCTCGTTTTGGGTGGGTCACTTGAGTTTCCCAAACGAGATTTTCATTTTCCGTCGCTTGCGCGGCGACGACACTGGCGCTGGCGGCGCCATGACGATCGGTGCGCGCGGCAGCTCTTTCACTGGCGCTGGCACGGATGCGCCAGTCAGTGGTGTCCCTGGCGCACTCGGGGTCTTCAGTGCCGGTTTGCTGACTGGCGTGCTAACTGCAGACACTGAGCCGTCGCGCTCGCGCTTCGTGGACGCGACCTGGGGCGACGCACCGATGACACTAGGACCGCCACTTGGTGGTGGGAGCTTGGCTTTCACGGGCGTCGAGAACTCGGGCTTGGTTGCGTGAGTCGTCGCAGCTGAGGACGCCGTGTCGTCGGTGCCATCCGCTGCTGGGTTCGGACTCCCAGGCGGCAGTGGCGGCAGCGGTGGCGACACTTTCGTGGCGACTGCACTGGCAGGCTTCGCTGGCATGTCCTCGGTGTCTTCAGTCGCACTCGCATTGTCTTCGTCGCACGTCCCGTCCGTGTCTTGCGACTGCGTGTCTTTCGCAGACATCGGTGCGTCTTCGCCAGACGACGTGCCAGTCGCTGTCGCGCCAGTCGCAGCGCCTTCTGCTGCTTTCTCCTCGTCTTTCTTCTTCTTCATGAACTCGCGACGCACAGTGCGCGCGACTTGGCGACCGCCCATGTCGTCAAACACGCACTCGGGCAAGTTCTTCCACACGACCGGCGTGATCTTGACGTCCATTGTCGTCGTGCGCTTGTTCCAGCGGTAGAGGTCGTTGTGCTTGAAGTAGTCAACCGAGTTGTCAATGCTCACTTCGCGGCCGCGGAGCTGCCGACGGTCGACGTCAAAGCCCACGAAGAAGCACACGCCAAACTTCGTCGGCTTCACTGGTGATGGCGGTGCTGTCGCTTGGTCACTTGTTGCATCTTGCGGCGCTTGAGCAGCTGTAGCGCTTGGAGACACGGCGTCGACAAAGCTGAGCGGGTACTTCTTCGTGAACGTCCGGATGCGGCAGAGCTGCGGGATGTACGCGAGACTCTCGACGAGCTTCCGGATGCGCGACTCGCAGAAGCCGCACCACGCTTGCTCGTCGTCTTCGGTCGTCGTGAAGACGTCGACTGCGAGGTAGTGCTGGTGCACGGCAAAGAAATCCGACGGAGCAAAGAGCGGCGCCCAGTCCGCGCCGCCTTTATTTAAAATATCTTGCACTAGGCCGAGCGCGCGCTTGAGCTCGTCCTTCATGACCGCGAGCGTGTGCGTCGAGACGTTGAACGACGAGTTCATCGACGGGTACGCCGGCGTCAAGATCGGCATCACTTGGTAGCTAAGAACGCCAGGCATGATACTGTGAGTCTTCGTACAGACACACGTTTGTAGAGGCGTAGTAGTCCAGACTGGCGAGAAACGTACCGGTTGTGACCCGAGTTGGCGTTCCAGACCTCGAGACCGAGCTTTGCATCGTGCGTCTTGCAGAGCTGAGGATAGACGGACAAGCATAGAGTGAGTGACCTAGGACACCTCTATACACATTACAGCAGTCCAAGACGAGGGTCATTGGGTCTGTACCTGGATCGCAAGCGGCCACTTCCAGTTCGCGAGGACCATGAAGAAGCGCAGGAGCAGTGTCGACGGCGCAGCAGTCGGGTACAGCTGGTTGATAAAGCACACGAGGATGCACCAGTTGACACCACCGAGGTATCCCATCTTGTTCGAGTACAGTCCGCGGCGCTTGGCCCAGCGACGCACGATGCGCAAGACGCTGATGAAGCTCTCGCGGTTTGGCGTCAGCTACAGTCCACACAGCAGCGCCAGTGAGCGTGAGTCATGCGCTTGTGCTTGGACATAGCGACAGCGATGGCAGTTGGTAGACAGCGTACCTTGATCATGAGCTCTGTGACGCGCGGTCCGTTGAGCGACTTTTCGGTCGCCGTGTCGACACCGAGGAGCACGGCGTCGTCGAGGATGTTGAGGTCGTCGGGGATCGTGTTGCGCGGGAGGATCGCGATCTGCAGGTCGATGTTGATCTCTTCGTAGTCAAACGTGAGGATCGGCACGATCGCGCCTTCGATTGACACGAGGTTAGAGACCTTTGGGTGCTTGAGGAAGATCTCTTTGAGCGACGAGAAGAAGTCGTCGCGCGAGACATGGCGCGGCGCGACGCAGATCGTATCGATATCTGCTCCTGGCTCGTTCACACCGAGGCGATACGACCCAGACACGAGGATCTGACCGCCTGCATCGGCGGCGATCTCCTCTGGCACGCCTTTCTGCATGCACACCTACGGCATTAACATGTATGGATAGTTGCTGTGAGTGTCCTGTGCTGCTTGCTCATGCTGCCACTACTGCTGCTGTATGTTTATGAGCCTACGCTATGCACAAGTGCGACGTACCTGCTTGACCCACTCGCGGAAGATCGAGCGGAGCTCTGCGAGGATCATCGAGCGGCGCGTGATGTTTGCGTCGCACTCGGTCGGGAACGTCTCGTCCATGAACTGCTGGAGCTTTGCCGACTGCTCCAAGTCTTTTGGCTCTGGTGGTGTTGTGCGGATCGCTTTGTACGCCTGCTCGAGCACATGCGGTGCGACAGCGAACGGAGGTGGTGGCGCGCTCTGCATGGCTATTTGGTTGTACGCGATCTCGCTTCCTCTCGGCGGTGCACGTGTGCAAGTGTGTGTGTGTGTGTGTCGTGAAGTCGATCAGTTGCTGTCAACGTCGAGCGACAACGACGGCGCGTGAGAGACGATCACTCGAGCGCTCGAGCGCTGCTTTCTCTTTCGTCGTCTCGAGAGACGTCGCTGGTGCGAAAATGATGAATTAGCGACTGGTTTCTCGCTGTATTGCGAGTCGCGCTCAAGAATCGACATAGACATATAACTACTAAGATAATGATCGAATGATGAAATACGTGGGGTTTTGCGTCATATAAGTTGAGCTGGCTCGAGATCAAAGTCTCGCTGTTTGCTACATTCGTCAAGACAGTCTTGAGAATCAAGCACTGAAAAAATGCTCAAAGTGTGGAAACACGAGCCAAGAGGCGCGGAAGCAAGCCAGCTCGAACTGGTTGTCGTCACTCTGGATCGCAAAGCTGGACGCTCGATGGTGATGATGATCGTCACGACGCCAACGCTGTGCATCATCATCATCATCATCAAGTGTATTGCAGTGGTGCGTTCGTGGTGCAAGAGTCTCGTATTCCATCCTCCTCCTCCACTCCCCACGCGTCTCATTGTTGGTAGCTACTGAGTCGCTCTTGCTGTGTCCTTGCGAAGAGCTCTGCAGTCACTCGATCGCGCGCTCGCTCGCTTCGTCAAGAGTTAAAAAATGCTCAGCTTCACTTCCATCGCCTCGTGGACGCGGAACGTGTGCTCCGGGTGCTGGTTCGGGTCTGCAAACCAGTCCGCGGACAAGTGCGTGAGCTCGTCGCACCATATCGCACACACACACAAACGCAAGCAACAAGCGTACCGTTGAGAAAGTCGGCAAACTCAATGTCCTGGTCGGCGCCAGTGAGTGTGTCAAGGCCGGCGTGCGAGCTCGGCAAGCCAGGGAGGCGCTACAATGGATCCACCCAATGCACAATGCAGTGCGTGTTAGAATGGAACGCGTTGCAAGCAGAGTCTCACAGCATACAAGACAGAGAGCGAGCTGCTGAGACGTACGCCAAACTGCTCGAGCACTGCCTTTTCCGTGCGCAAACGCATCGCCGCTGCTTTGCCGTAGACCTGCTCGACCGTCGCCATCTTGAGCTCCCAGTTCGTCGTGCGGTGCTGTCCACGCGAGCATGCACATTCGCAAACCACTGTGAGATCCGAATGATCCACTCACGGAAAGCACATACACACCACACTACAGCAGCAATCGCATGGACAGCAATCGTGAATGAAACACGTACAATCGTCTGGAGACGCTGCACCTCGTGCACCGGTCGCGCATCTTCGCTCGCACTGAAGAAGCCGTGACGAAGCGCGTCAGGCGGTGCGCGAACGAGTGGGAGGCTAGTGAGATCCTGCATGGCATCACATGGCAACCGATAGAGCAGTCGTTGTTGTCAGCAGCGAGCTGTGCATGCACATAGCGCGCATTGAGCCATCGTCATCGTCATGCGATCTTCCGCACCATCGTGTCTGCTTGTTGCTGTTCTTCTGCTGTTTTGAGTCTGCCCCCCTCTTTCCTCTTTTCACTATAGACTAAATCTTGGCGTGGCCCACGCTACAAGTACGTGACCCACACAACAACCCGAATGTTGCTCATATTTCATACTGATATGTGTATGCGACTGGACACTAGTTGTTGCTGCTTGGACGATTCACTCGTTCAGTTCGTTCAGCTCACACTCAAAGCACTTGAACGACCAAGGAAGCGCGCGACACGAGCGATGTCTCGCAAAGCACGGAGCAAGGACGAGGACTTTGGGCTCAAGAAGTCCTCGGGCGTCGACTACAGCCAAGTGCTCGACCGCCACGTCGACGATGCGCGCTTCGAGCGCCAGCGTGCGATCCGCGCCGGCACTGGACCGGTACGTCCACTTGGATGGTGTCATTGGTGTTGGTACTGTCTATGATGGCACATTGCTCGCTCTGCGAGACGTGGTAAATGCATAGAGCTCACAGGATGCACACACGACATGGTGGTGTAGGCACCTCCAGTTGCAAAGAAAGCGGACGATAGCAGCGGCGGCAAGAAGCCACCAGCGCAATCCGCAACAATGGACGCGTTCATGCGCATGGTGACTGGGAAAGAAGAGCGCACGATCGCAGATCGGATCAGCGACCCGAACCGTCCGACGTGGGAGCAGTACAAGAAAGAGAACGCCGACAAGCTCGACCTGTTCAATGTGAACGAAGAGAAAGAGATGATCGAGTACCGCAAGAAGCTCGACGCTGCGCGCGAAAAGGTGCGTTCTTGTCTGTGACTGAGGACTGTCGTCTGCCTGGTGGCATCGTCCAAGACGACATGACTGACGTATGCATACACATCCATGGTATGCTGTGACTAACAGGCGCTTGCGAGAAGAGGCGGCGGCTCGAAAGACAAGAAGAAGAAGAAGAAGCGGCGCGCGCACTCGTCGTCTGAGAGCGAGAGCGACTCGAGCGACGACGACCGAAGACGCTCGAAGAAGAAGAGCAGCAGCCGCAAGAAGAAGTGCGTGTGCTTGCTCTCTCTCATGTGGCTATGGCTGTGATTGTCGATTGCGTGACGGAAGTGGTCGGAGGTCCTCACGCGTTACGCTTGTGTGGTTATGTATGATACTAGGAAAAGCAAGAAACGCCGTCGGAGTGCATCGTCCGACTCGGAGTCAGCAGACAGCGGTGCGTCAGACTCGGAGAGCGATGCGCGGTCGTCTCGCAAGAAGCACAAGCACAAGAAGAAGAAATCGTCGTCGAAGAGCCGCGAGCGCTCGCCGTCGCCAGTGCGGCTCTCGTCGTTTTTCAACCACAGCGGCTCGTCCGACGACGAAGGCGACGACGCCAACTAGCGCAGTGCTCTGTTGTAGATGTGATCCTACTGAACGAGCTTGAGCACATAGACGAACGATGCGCTAATGCGCTTGTGCTTCCTTCGTGCTTCGCTTTCAGCGTCTCCGTGTACCTCTGGGGTATTCTGCTCACACGTCGCATGCTTAATAGACAAACAGACTCAAAATTGTATAGTCAAAGTCGACATCAAACCATTTGGTCGCTCTCAACCAGCAAGTCAAGCCACTCACACAAGCAACAACTCGAGCAGACACGAGCAGGAGCTCTGCACAGCTCGGCAAGCACAGAGCGCACGGAGCGATGTTCACCAGCTTCAAGCGCGAGAGCCTGCGCAAGCTGCGCATGGCAGAGGACAAGAGCCCGAAAGGCAGCATCGACGAGCCCATCGTTGACCTCATCCGTCTCATCAACGACCACCCTAACTACGTGCGTGCAGCTCTGCTGTCGTTGCGTACGTCCATTTGCTCGTTCTGCTCTCTCGCGTACTGGTGCTCATCGTCAATCCCTGTGTATGTATACATACATCGTGTGTAGGTGACGAGCAGCTCGTGCTCGGGACGCATCGCAGTGTTCTGTGGCGTGCCAGCTGCAGCCACTGCGAGTGCCGATACTGATGCTGCTGCAAGTACTGAATCCGCCAACCTGATCACGAAAGGCGGCAAGTGGCTCTTGGCCGAGCACGCAGCGATCACGACCGAGCAGCTCCTGCGTGCGTTGCGCTCGCCGGACGCTTTGGCGACCACGAACAGCAACATGGTGTGTTGCGTCTAATGCTGCTCCTTGGTGATAGAGCTGCGAATTGACTGGCAACTGTACGCATGTGTATTGCCTTCACAGCTGATCTTCAAGCACGAGCCGTTCATCATGCACGTCGTGTGCCGTGACTTGGACGCCGCGAAAGAGCTGCTGCAATGGGGTCTCGCATGTGGCTTCCGCGAGTCTGGCGTCGTGCTCGGGAACAAGAAAGTCATGTGTGCGATCCGCACGAGCGCGAATGGACTCGAGATCCCAATCGCACGCACAGCGACAGAGCTGCTCGTGAGCGACGAGTACCTCGCGTGGATCGTGCAGGTCGCAAACGAGAAGTTCGCTGCGAACAAGAAGAAGACCGACCAGCTTCTCGAAGCGTTCAAGACGACATTCGGGCAATCGCAAGCAGACAGCGTCGAGACAGTGGCGTCGGTCGCTCTTGCTCAGGTCCACGAGCTTGCGTGTGACGCGGTCAAGCGCACTGGGCACTCGAGCGTCGTGCACGACACGAACATTGTCGTGTTTGGCGGTCAAGGACCGACTCCATCCGGCACGACGACGCGGCTCGCGGCGCTGCAGATCCTCTCGGTCGCAGGCGACAACACGCTCGAAGTCGTGTTTGAAGATGCGGAGAACGCTGCTGCGCCATGTGCGCGCATGCAGCACTCGGCTGTGGTCGTCGGCGACGACATGGTTGTCTTTGGTGGCCGCGCTGGCCCGACCAAGCCGTTCAACGACGTCTACACATTCAACATGCGCACGAAGACGTGGACGCAAGTCGGGACAGTCGGCGAGCCGCCTGCACCTCGGTACAAACACTCGAGCTGCGTCGGTGCGCACTCTACAGTTTCTGTGTACTGCGTCGCTCGCTCTCGTAGTATGTTGCTCAGTGACGTGAGCACTCACGACTGCTGCTGCTTCTTGTCTATTGCTTGCTTGCAGTTGGCTCGGCGATGTTTGTGTTTGGCGGACGCGACGCAACGACTGTGTTCAGCGATCTCTATGCGCTCAACTTGGCGCAGTCGACACCAGTGTGGCGTCGCATCGGTGCGTCATGCCGTCTCAGTGCGATACTAACGAGGACAGCGAGACCTCGCTTGCTGATGCTGAGAGCTAACGAGCGCAATGATGTTGGGTCGTCACGTGCGCTTGTATAGACATGCCGTTTGCGTTCCCGCGCTTTGATCACGTGAGCGCAGTAGTCGAGCAGGCGAAGCTGCTGTTCTGGGGCGGCATGGCGTCGTTGCACAGTGCTACCGATGCTGACGGAGATGCAAGCAGCGACACTAGCAAAGAGTCGGCAGCTGACTGCTTGCTGTACGACACTACTGCAAAGTCATGGGAGCGCCGAGCGATCCGCAATGCAAGTGACGGACCGGACGCAGAGCTCATTGCTGCGAGCGCGTGCCACGTGAGCGACCGCCACATTGTCGTCACTGGCGGCATGACGCCAGCAACGCTCGTGAACGGCAGCAACGCGACGCAGAAGCTCTTTGTACTGGACGTGCAGACAATGATGTGGCAGCGTCTTGGTGACGTCGCACATGAGCGCGCAGCATTCGCAGACCACACGTGCGTGTGGCTCGCGCACCAGAGCAGCGTGGTGCTGCTCGGCGGCGGCTTCCAGTGCTTTGGCTTTGGCCAGTTCTACTCCGTGCCGTTCCAGTGCAAGCTTGCGTTGACGACCATCACTCCTGCAAGCAATGTTGCAGTTGCAGTTCAACCCGCAGTGAGCAGCGGTGCTACTGACAGTGATCGCAGTCCAAGCGCACTGTCACAGTCGCCAGCAAAGGCAGCAGCAACAGACAATGTGGACGACGAATGCGACTTGCTCGGTGTGCTCGCTGCAAAGCTCGACGTCAAGACTGTCAAGACGCTCCTAGAGACACGTGGTGTGTACGACAAGTCGCGCCGCGTGCACGTCGTGCAGCGCGAGAGCAGCGGCTCGGCGTTCTTGATCCCAGTCACGCGCGCATTCCGCACGGCTGCGCTCACGTGCGACGCACTGCGCGCGCTCGAGGTCGTGCGCGACGACGACGCGTACGCGAACAAGTTTGGGAAGCGCAGCGGGCTGAACCGGAACGACGTGATCCAGAGCACGATCCTCGCGCTCGCTGCTAAGCACGGCGTGTCGGCGGCTGCGCAAGCGCGCGTACCAGACAAGTACGAGTTTGTCGCGGACGTCTTGCTCGTGCCGCGCGATGCGTTCAGCGAGCCGGA
This sequence comes from Globisporangium takayamanum, assembly GCA_023333735.1. Taxonomy (NCBI): domain Eukaryota; phylum Oomycota; class Peronosporomycetes; order Pythiales; family Pythiaceae; genus Globisporangium; species Globisporangium takayamanum. The sequence continues at coordinate 35,380 of JAASFL010000057.1, forward strand.
GTGGCAGCGCGTGCCAGCGCTGTGGGCGACTGTGTGCGCCGCGACGACACCGCCGTTCTCGCGCGTGGCGCGCAAAGCGTTCATTGACACGAGCGAGAAGCGCCAGAGCCGCGTGGACTTGTTGTACGTGAACGCTGCGGCGCTGCCGTCGCGCGATGCACCAGGGTGGGTCGAAGTGCGCGAGAACGGCATTGTCTACGGCTGGGACCTCACGCGCGTGATGTTCTCGTCTGGAAACGTGACGGAGAAAGCGCGCATGGCGCGCATTGGCTGCCGCGACGAAGTGATCGTGGACTTGTTCTGCGGCATTGGGTACTACGTCCTACCGTTCCTCGTGCATGGTGGTGCGGCGTTCGTGCACGCGTGCGAGTGGAACCCAGACTCGGTCGCAGCGCTGCGCTTCAACCTCGCGCGCAACCGCGTGGCGCACAAGTGCCAAGTGTACTTGGGCGACAACCGCGAGACGGCACCAAAGCTCGCAAACGTCGCAGACCGTGTGAACCTCGGACTGCTGCCGACGAGCGTGAAAGCGTGGCCGCTCGCTGTGCAAGTGCTCAAGCCCCAAGGCGGCTGGCTCCACGTGCACGACAACGTGGCTGTCGAAGACCGCGAAGCGTGGGAACAGCGCTTGGTTGCGACGCTCCAGAGCCTCGCGCAAGAGTGCGGCAAGCGCTGGAGCATCTCGTGTGCGCACGTCGAGCGCGTCAAGTCGTACGCGCCAAAGGTGCACCACCTCGTTGCAGACATTCACTGCGAGCCGCTTGATGAGTAGCGAGTGTGGTGCTGCGAGGATAGATCGATGTGCAGCCGACACTGATAGTCAATGCACAAGTGTCTTTGTATGTGAGCTAGCGTGACGAGCTCCATCGAGTTGATCGTCGCGGCTGTCGTTGTCATCGACGTTGTCGTCACTGATCCTTCAGCTGTCAGTGTGATATAGTGGTAAAAATGAGGGAATCACTTTGACACTCGCACAGGCACAAACGCAAGAAGCAGCCATGATGCTCTCGCGCGTGATCTCAGCTGGACGAGGAGGAGCTGGCGGCGCTGACGAGAAAGCAGCAAGTGCAAAGCGCACTGCACCAGTCGTGATCGCGGACCTTTGCGACGTCTACACACAGAATGGCGTTGAGGGCAAGTGGAACGAGCTGCTCAAAGTCTACGACGTACGTCATGGATATGCTGTTCTTGCCATTCTCTCTGCTCTGCTCTTTACATGCAGCATGCATGGGTGTGAAGCAGCTGGCAATGCGTCACAGTGTGCGTTGACACTGCATGTGTTTGCCTGTCTACATGCTCGCAGCAACGCCGCAATGACGACAACTTGCGCGAGATCTTAGCATTAAGCGCACCTACGCGGCGCGTGAACGACCTGAACGGCTGGCACTTGGAGCGCATGGCAGTGGGCGAGTACGGCGACAGCCACGGCGCGAGCGTCGACGACGTTGCTGCGATCAAGTGCGAGGCGCGGCAGATGAAGCAAGTCGTGAACAGAGTGCTTGCGAACGCACGGAGCTTCCAGGCGCGACGCGATGCGCTCGTGGATGCGATGACGCGGCAGCGCGACGCACTCACGGCCGAGCTCGACGCTGCGAAGGAGTTCCTCGGCCAGATCCACCTCGCGACTGCTGCGACAGACCCAGCAGCGATAGGACTGAGCGGTCCTGCGCCTGTGGAGCAGCGACTGCTCGCGACTGTGAAAGCGCCGGAGGAAGCTGTGAGCGTCGATCTGAGCGCAGCGCCGTCGATCTAGTTCGGAGTGAATGGACAGACACATGCATATCGATGGATGAATGGATGTGTGTCTGTGTATGTATGGCTGTGCACTGACTGATGATGCATCACTGGGCGACGCGAACTGTATTCGCTTGTGCGGCTTACGTGCGTCGCGCCATGGCGTCTCGTGCTCTATGCTGCTGCCTCTGCTGCTGCTCTTCTTGCGTGTGCGCAGCGCACATTGCAAGCAGGCGCGCGGTCTTCCTAAGTACGCACGCACTTACTCGGTGTGCAGACGCTCTTCGAGGTACTTCACCGCGTCCTTCGTGATCACGAGCAAGTCCTTCTGGAGGATCGAGTAGACGTTGATCTTGTGCTGCGGGAGCGTGTCGACGTACGGGATGTTGCGCGTCGAGAGCAAGAAGTTCGTCGCAACGTCCTCCGAGTCAATGAACAGCGCGTGGTCCCACCCGCGTGCCTCGAGGAACTGCTTCATGTCCTTCGTCTTGGCGCTCTATCATGTATCATCCCATGGCAATGGATGGATACATGCATACCCAGCGGATCCAATCAGAAAGAGCGAGAGCGTACAGTGAGTCGCTGTGCTCTACAGACACAGATAGCAGCAGTCATTTCAAGCGCCATACAAGCAAGCACATGGCTCGACGCACCTCAACGTCGAGCGAGTCGACGATCGCGAGCTTGCCTTCGCGGAGCTTCGTCGAGAGCGCGACGCGCAGTCCCATCGCGCGCACCTTCTTCGGCAACGAGTACGAAAAGTCGCGCAGCTTGGGGCCGTGCACGCGGTAGCCACCGCGCCACTGCGGCGCACGAATGTCGCCCACACGTGCGCGACCCGAACCTTTCTGCTTCCACGGCTTGCGCGTCGATCCGCTCACTTCCGTGCGCGTCTTCGTCTTGTTCGTGCCGGCGCGGCGGCACGCGAGCTGCCATCGCACAACGCGCTGCAGAATGTCCACGCGCGTCGGCGTGCCAAACACGCTGCCGTCGAGCGTCACGGGCTCGAGCTCGCCTTCCGACTTGAGGCTCAGTAAGTTGATCTGCACGTCGCCATTCTCCGTGAACGTCACTACAGCACACACAGACATATAGTGTGAGTGTTGATGCCTAGATGGAGATGCCATCACGGATTGATCAGTTTGTAACTAGCACTAGCATCGCACCTTTCTGCGCGGTCGGGATCACGCGCGGCGGACGCACAGGCTTCTCCTCCGCGAACACAATGTTCGATGGGATCTCCACTGGAGCAGCAGACTGCGTGCTCGCAGCGCGCGCAATGAATGCCGAGCGCGGAGCGGCAGCGCCACTGACGCTGAGCGTCGCGACACTGCGGATCAGGCGAGAAAGCGCAAACGACATGGTGGCGACTGGCACGAACGGATCGCTTCTGCTGGACGACGACGACGCGGCGCGTGCACGACCTCGCTTGCTTTGTGTGCGACAGCAATTCGCAGCAAAGCGTGAGTGGCTGAGAGAACTGAGCGATCAACAAAGAATGCAACATAGTGCAATAAGCAAGGGAGCGAAGCGAGTCGGCAAGTACGTTTTGATAGTGATAAAATCAATGAAATATATAAATATTGTTCCGTAAAATCGTTAATCCATATATACCATGTACTGTATACGTAAACATTTATCAATTTCCTTAAATAACAATACGTGTGGCACAAAAAGTCTCTTGAGTGCCAAACCAAATTACACTTGAGAAACGTATGAAAATGAGCAGGAACAAATTGCCGATAGTGCAGAATGCGAGGACAAACTCGTACACATTAGAAAACTCTATGTGGCTCAAACCCTTGTTTAAAACTAAGTAGTGACAAAAGTGCGGAAAACAGCGTTTTCGTGCACTTAGACTTGACGTTTGTATAGTCAGTGACAGTCAGTGACCGCTCGGCGCGCAAAGAGCCATTTGACTTGGCGTTTGTATGTATTTTGAACCAAAAAATGTCGAAATATGAAATGTCGATAAATACACTTCTGAAAACACCAATCGGTTTGAAGAGGGATATGCAAAAAGGTAGATATGTCATTTATAAAAAGTGAGAACGGAGCATGCATTTACTACTTATAATTCAACGTCGTTAATAAAAAATGTGTGTCATTTTCAAAACAGTTCCAACTAAGCATAGTTCCAACTAAGCATACTGAACGTCATAGACTCCGCCACCCAACTATTCAAATACTTTTTAACGATCAATGTACTAAGTACCTCAGTTGTGAGGGTGTGAGGGTCATTGTCATCGTGATAGAGGAAGACTTCCTTGAGGTTCCAGCGCCGAACGAACAGCGACAAAGACTCGTCGAACTCCTGCGTAACTTGTCGATCAACTTCCATTGGCTTCCGCTTCGCCGTGCGGAGGCGTCGCCACAGGCCCGCGAGCACATCCTTGTTTGGTGAGTTCACGGTGCCGCTGCAGTCGTACAACCGCCACGTTCGAAGAAGCAAGCCGCAACTGGCGGCCTCACATGCTCTCTCGACGGACTCTTAGCAGCGCTCGCTCGGAGCGTTGCAGGTGCACTGTGCATACATTGAACACTCGCCACGTGACTAACAGCCACAAAATTTTTGCATCTTGCGATGCAGAAGCCATCTCAAGAATGTGCGCAACCCGATCGACAATATAATCTTGCTCGCCAAACGTTCGTTCTGGTCGTCGGACGACAAATTCTTTGACGAGGCTTAAGTCATACCAGCTAAAATGGATAAATCTGAGTGTTTCTCAACAGCTACGACATGCGCGCATAACGATCAGTAAAATGCACAAAACCTGAGCCATGACTATAGAATCATGAACATTGATGCCACATCAACACGCGAGCTACTTAGTACTGAGCTGCACGACAAACCAACAAGACTCATGGTGTCCTGAGGTTAAGGCTAAAAGACCGCGTTGTGGACGAGTTGGCAACGTTTCATAATGAGCGAAGAACCGGGGACGTCAACGCTGGATCGACGTTGAATCACGACAGAAAATGCGCTCACCTTCGTCTTCAGACCCACAAGGTAAAACCTGTCACTGCGAGAGTGTCAACCGTCTCTTTCGTGGCGCTGGCGCTGGAGTTCCATTGTGTTGCTCTTGTAGTTCGTGTGGGCGTGCACAGCTAAAACTTGATCCACTAAGGACGTTTTATCGGCTCGGGTCCGCAGGCACTCCGTAATGGCGAGGATCGGGCGTTTCGGATACTTGCTGCATCTATTGTCTCCACAGCACGTCGCAATGGCGAGGAGTACATGGACAGAAAGCTCCGTGTCGGTTGCTTCTCATACGCGAACTACATCTCAGAAAAATGTCAGGTCTTGCAGTTCACCACCCACTTTATCGCAGAGCAGATTCAGTCTGAGAACGCAGCCACTGTCCAGAATAGCAGCGTGATTTTGGTTGTACATTTCCTGCCGTTCACGAGCCAAAGCACCCAAACCCGCACGAAGACACGAACATCAGCAGAGCGTAACACTAGATGTTCTCGGATAAAATCCTGTTGGGCAGGCACGAGCGTCAAGATCGTCATGCTACCGACCAACTCGACTTGCTATATTCAGCCGTGTGGTGCTGGTATAACCAGCATTTCAAGGCGAAACCTCAGCGAGGCAGAACAAGCAAGTTGTCGACAAACTTTGTAACGTCCTTGAGTGTAGATATTGCGTCGACCAGCTAGAGCGGATGCGATGGGTAGAAGAGGTGTATCGTCTGCGCCGACAACCACCTGATGTCACGCAATGATCATTGTGCGTCGCTCGAGAGCAGAGCTTAGTGTTTTGAGAAGATAGACCCACAACATTAGTAGAGTAGCCATGCGCATTCTGTGCTACTTGAAGAGTCCACGTTGATGTTTGGCGAATTACTCAAAAAGCAATATTCAAATCTCACATCAATGTGGTCAATGACTCAATGACCATTGAGTTGGGCATCTAAGGTGTAAATGGCGGAAACCAAAAGATTGAGACACGAGTGAGCAGTTCGAGCAGCGCTGCCAAGCCGCAGAGAAAAGTACTTCGTGTCGCTGAGGTCCATGGCAGAGGTAGTGATGGTCCTTGTGTGTTTGCGATGCAACGACTGACACTAGTGCTCACTGCTGTCTACGTATGTGTGTGTTGGCTGTGCATAAAATGCGTGTCCATCGAGCAACGGAGCGACAGGCAGGACGAATTGTGTGCGTTCTGAAAGCTTGGCAGCGCAGCGCGTGCGCCAAGCCCAGTTGGGAAAGTGTTCTTTGCAGTAGTGCTACTGACTGGACCAGCCCCAAGGCAACCAGACTTCGATGTACTTTGGACTGGGGCCTCTAACACTAGACAGCTACCTTCGTCACTCGCTATCTCGTTGTACCAAACGCGACTTGCATCATACGGAACATGAACTGATCTCGCTCACTGTCGGTTTGCGGTTGTCGTTCCTCTCGACCGTACTCTGCGTCATGTCGCATCAGGAGCAACGACTGGCGCTAGTTATCGCGCTGCCTACATATGTGTGTTGGCTACACGTAAAGTGCATGTCCACTGAGTAACTAAGCGACAAGAAGGACGAACAGTATGCGTTCTGGCTGCGCTGCTGACCCACAAACACTAGTACGTCAAGTCATGCCAAGAGTGTGTAAAGCATCCAGCATCATTCACGTTATTCGTCCAAACTCATTACTAGATATCTGAGCCAAGAGTGACGGAGTAAACTGGTAAGAGAGCACGAGTCGAGAGCCGTGCCGGTCATTACGTCATTACATTGCCGACGCACTAAATAAGAGCAACGTCAAGACGCCACAGCTGTAGCTGTCGAGTTGTTAAACACCACTGAAGCGATGGGAGTACGGGCGAGTGAAGCGCTTGGCCGAGAGCATGTGTGGTATGACCCACCTACCAATTGTGTCGTATGTCTCACTCGATTGGAAAGTGTCAAACGTTGAAATAGCGTTCGAGTCAAAGCCCAAGAGCAGTACAGCAAAGAGTCGAGACACTCGTCGAACTCGGGGTATCGGATGACGCGAAACGCTTTGAGACGTCTCGTCGATGCCTCAGATAATACGTCACGACTGATGTGTCGGAAAGTCGGCGCCCATGGCGCAACGTCGATGAAAGACAGGACGCTCGCTGCACAGCAGTGGGCGCTGGTCGGGCGCAGTTCGGACGTTGGCGACGTTCTTTCCCAACAGCTGTAGCGGACGGACAGCTACGTACTCGTGCGTATTACGCGCAAAAAGACTCGACAACAACACTTGGTGTCTGTGTTCTCTACCGCGCTTCAGTGGTCCTACGGCCCTCTGCACTTGCTCGCTGCTCAGCTCGCTGCAGGCCACTACAGCCTCTCCGACCGCGTGTTTAGCCAGATTGCATTTGAGACTGCGCAACAGGACAACGTCAGCGCGTACGTCAATCACCTGTTCGACTCTCTAAGCGACAAGGGTGAGAAGAAGCAGCTGACGCCCAAGCTGCGATCTCACTCGAGCAGGGGTGGAGCAGCCGTCGCAGCTGCGGCAAGCGCGGACGTCAAGCTCAGCGGCCTTGCACACCGAGGCAGATGAACTATAGATGGGTTCAATACCGTGCTCGAGTACATTGCCGAGACCAGCAGCAGTGACCAAAAAATCGCTCGAGTACTTGGCAGGTGGCAGCGGCCGACGCGCGCAATCGAGCCAGCAAAGCTCGACACGATTGGAAAGCTGCGGAGAGACAGCAAGCATTTGCGCGACGTCTGTTCACTCACTACGCAACTCGACTGCAGAAGGAGTCGTTCACGCTCGCACTCGCGGCTGTCCTGCTGCACTGCCTTTCTGACACGACGCCTGCAAGCCCTGACCACTTCGTGCACGAGGCCATGCTGACGGCTGCACTTGCGTCCGGCGACTACGAGTCGAGTGAGTGTGCGTACGGCGCGTTGCGCGAGTGGAGTTGCAGCGTTCGGCGTCGCTTCGTGAGCAAGAACGTCGCCTCGCTTCCGCTCGTGGCGACTCGCAGCGGCGATGAGACGAACAGCGTGCTTGACAAGGAGTTGAGCACGACCTTGGCGCAGATCGCGCAAGCTCAAAGAGGCATAGCCGCTGATCTTGCTAGCCTTAGCTGCAAAGTCGAGCATCAAGGCTCCCTCCAGCGTGCTGTCTTGACGATGCAGCAGCAAATGGTCGAGCAGCAGCGCCTGATGATTACACAGCAAAAGCATCACAATGAGTCGCTCGCGGCGCCGCACAGCCAGCTCGCCACACTCATCGACCTCATTCAGCCACGGGCCAAGCGCGCTCGTCAACTCACACTCACCAGCAAAGCGGTCGCATCGCCAGAGACTCTTGTGCACAAACCTGTTCAAGCTACCGAGCAGCATCCCGACGCCAATCGCTCGTGGCCAGCCGTCCTCCGATCGTTGCGTGGCTGGATGTTTTCTAGTCTTCTCTTCAGGTACTGGTACGAATGTCTTGCCGACATCCCTCTGGATCCTACCTGTCACGCTCAACGCGACGCAAGATGCGCTGCATCGATTGCTCGCTCTCTCCTCGGCTCGAAGTACCCGCAGTCGGCTGGGCCGAATCCAACTGCAGAATGGCAAATCTGGCGAGATCACTCGCACTCGAAGCAGAGCGGCTCGCTCTGAGAAGCATCAATTCGGAGACAGGAGCACGCAAACGGCAAAAGACAGGATCAGTGTTAGGAGTCTTGCGTGCGTTCAAGCGATGTCGCACTGACGCATAGATACAAGCGCACTCGCACTCACGGTGTCTCTCTCTCACGCCCTGCACGTGCTGGCGTCGGCGCTGGTGTGGTGTTACGCACAAGAACTGTAGCAGCACCAGAAAACAAACCGCACAAACAGCAATTGATGTTTTAATTTTGTTAAAACTCGTTTCAAAGTCGACTCATCGCATTCCCATATCGTTTTTCAAACCAGTGACCGATTTAGTCGAACCTACGTCGCTGTTTGAAAGCCAACATGAAAACGTATCTTTCCTAGCAAATCGTCTTCGTTTGAGTATGCTAGACTTTTGTTGTTCAAACCGGTGACCGGTTTCGTCAAAGACATGCTGCTGTGCACGACGCGAGAGCGAGGTATTGCCAGCGCGCGCTGCCGAAGCAGAACAGGAAGTCAGCCACTCGCTTGTCCTACCCGCACATGTGCGAGAACTTGGTCACATGTGAGCTGAAGACAGACAACGAAGACGTGCATTCCATGACCTCCTTGCTCTGACGTGCACAAACTCATCACATGAACTCACTGAGTCAAGTGCTTCTTCTCTCGCCGAGCCTTCAAGCGAGGGCC
>JAASFL010000058.1:0-44051 GCA_023333735.1 Globisporangium takayamanum
AGCGACTCAAGACGGTGCGTCCTATGTCTGTTGTAGGGAAACGCGCTAGTATCGTCGGATCAGCAGAATTGAGCGGCGCCGGGGCCGAAAAACGACCGAGGCGGGACTCGAACTCTCGCAAGACAATATCTCTGTGGAATTGCCGGGGCTTTAAACCACTGGGGCACCCCACGACCCCACACGCACATCTATCCTCTCAATGGCTTGCATGCGAGCTCGCACCTCGACCGATGGTACGTAACACTTCTACACAAACATCTCGTACGCATCGTGTCGCGAAGCAGCCCCGCACCTCCAGCAGACCACTTTGGAGTCGTGCTAGAGCTCGCCGTATCAGCGCCATCAACATCAGCAGCAGCAGCCAAGCCACTGCCACAGAGTCGCGCGTGTGTCTGATTGTGAGCTGCGTGCGCTTCCTCACGCTCTTCGCTCGAGCACGACGCACCAGAGCGCCTGCCGTATCGGATCGTCACGCACGACTGCTCTCGATGCTCGCAGCTCCGCGTCAGCATGAGCACGCGGGAATTTGCGAGTCCAAGCACGCGCTCAAGTGTCGCGCGACGTCCTGAGCGTCGAGTTTGCGTCGCTCGCGAAAGCCATCGTAGTGCTCGAGCCGTTCGTAGTGCTCGCACGAGCGATTGACTTGCCGCGTGCGACGTGTTCTTTGCACTTGCAACGCTCTGCCAGACGCTCTTGTGCGCGTCCCGACGCCGTGCGTTCTATGGCAACGCCCACGGCATTGCGTACTTGCTCGATCCGCGGAGACGGTCTCGACGCCGACATGCGCAAGCGCATTGAAGACGTGATCTTTGCTCGTGAGTAGTGTGAGTGAGGCGACGATCGTGTACTTGGACGCGCACTAGCGCGAGCGGCAGAACGAGCTCTGACAACGGAGAATGGTGGCGACGACGACAATGTCTCTGGCGCAGTGCTAGTGCGCGAGCAGCGACTTGCTCGAATGACCGGAAGACGCAGCTGTCGCCTGCGGTGCTCGCCAAGCTCACTTTTGCAGGTAGTAGCAGTGGTCTGTAGCGTTGCAGTGCCTCGCGTGCCAGGTCTTCAGTCTCCCACCGTCGACTGTCTCTGGCGCTATTGCCGAAGCGCAGCGCAGTGCGCGTGCGCATGTACCGAGTGGCTCGAGCGACTGGCAGACGCAGATGTCGCCTGCTGCACGCGACAAGCTCGCGGTTGTGTGCGCGACCAGTGCAAGCGTCGGGAGCAGCAGCAGTGTGGACGGCGAAGCAGCAGCAGGTAGTGCCGCAGGTTCGTAGCGTTGTAGGTCTGTACAAGTCAGTCAGTCAGTCAGGTGTCGTCTGGAGGTCCTAGAGCTCGGACGGCGCACTAAGACGGCGCACTCGCACACAGCAGGATAGCCACACAACGGAATGAATGCATGAGTGTCGTGAAGGAGTGTCATTGAGAGAGAGAGAGTTGCGTGGACTTTCCATTGGACGTCGATACTCACGGTACTTGGCAGCTCTTCCAGCAACAACGACAGACACGTGATGCCGCAGGCGTCAACATGTCCACACAAGGAGGACGACACGCGCACCAAACGCAGCAGCACAGTCACTCTCATCCAGCACATACGCGCAGTGGATGATAAATACGTGGTGTACTGAGCGACACCTCTCCTCCTGACGCTCCTCCTCTTGCCTCGGTCCTGCTCCAATCGCAAGCTCCAGACACCCGTTGCTCGTCCTCACACAAGCGCATCAACCGACTCGTCCGTTGCTGCGAGCATTGCGCAGATCGCTTGAGCCGTCGGGCGCCTGTCCTGGTCGCGCTCGAGACACTGCGCAATGAAGTGCGCAATCTGCGGCGGACACGTCGATGAGACCTTGGGCCGATAGCCTTCGTTCAGAATGAGCTTCATCAAGCGCAGTGGGTACTGCACGAGCCGGAGCTCGAGCGAGTGTGCGTCATGGTACGGCAGTGCGCACGTATCAAGCTTGGTCAAGAGCACACCGAACGCGTATATGTCGACTTTTTCGCTGTAGTCTTCGCCAATGAGGAGCTCTGGCGGCGTCCACGACATTGTCCCCGCCGCGGGCGTCGCCGTCAAGTTTGCTGCGTCGTCGTCGCTCGCGTGCTTTCGTCGACTGATGCCAAAGTCGCAGAGCTTCGCAGTCATGTCGGTTGCGAGCAAGACGTTCCGGGAGTTGATGTCGCGGTGCAAAAGCTTGCGCTGGAGCGCGTGCCTAGTAAACCCCATGTCAAAGTCTGCGTCGCGTTCGTCGCCACGGAGCGACTCCGAGTCCGGGACGTGGTCGCGCACAGCGCGTGAGTGGGACATCCGAGCACTTCTTGAGCAAGGCTTCAACGACACGGCCGCGCACCGGCGCGCTCCACTCGCTCTGGTTCACGCTCAAGCGCACAGGGGATGATCATCGCCAGCGTCTTTGGACACGCGCTCCACACGACTTCGTCGTGTGGAGCATGGTCACTGTGCTGGTTCGCTTTGCGCACGACCATTGTGGCCCATGAAAAAACCATTCTCTCATCTTGATTTGACTATGTAATTTTGACAGAGTAGATGTGATTGCATGAGCAGCAACTATAGCTGTTTGTCAATAGCAATCGTGAGTTCAACTCGTATTGGTTGTTGCGTGTTTGGTGTGGTTTCCTCAACGCAAAGTGGACCGGACCAAGACCCTCGCTTGATTGACATGGCAGTGATCACACTATATGTGACGTGTGAGCAGGCCACATGATCTGCACACGAATCGCGGGACGCGAAACGACGCGACGCGTCAAAGGGGCAGCGGAGGTTTCTCTCTCTCTTGGCTTCTTTGCATGCTTGGCACACGTATTTGCTTGCGTGTGACGCTCGCCGCTCGCCGCCACTTGCCCGCAGTGAGCTATCGCGCGCACACCACAGCAGCAGCCACAGAGCGCACACGTCGGTAGCAGCAACAGGCATCATCACGATGATCAGTGCGCTCTTCCTCATCAGCCAAAAGGGCGAAGTCGTGCTCAATCGGTTCTACCGAGACGACGTCGGTCGTCGTGTAGCCGATGCATTCCGACTGCAGGTCATCGCTGCAAAGGAGACAGGCTCGCTCCCGCCGATCAAGAGCATCGACGGCTGCTCGTTCCTCTATAGTCGCCACGAGAACCTCTACCTCGTCGCGGTCTCGCGCGCAAACATCAACACTGGTGCGTTCTTCAGTGCCCTGTCATTGGCATTGTGCGTGTATGCATGCACTCATCTTACGTACCTCCTGCATTCGTCCGACCATGCTCGCAGCGCTCGTGTTCCAGTTCCTCTACCAGCTCAACAACATCTTCAAAGAGTACTTTGGCAAGAAGTACACCGAGGTGCGTACGCTTGTCTGTCTGTCGTGACCGTGGGCTTGACAATGTTTAGCAGTGCCTCGACGACAGCAATGAGAACCTCACAGACGCTACTGAATTGTATGGATCACTAGGAAACGATCCGCGGCAACTTCACGCTCGTGTACGAGCTCTTGGACGAAACGATGGACTACGGCTACCCACAGAACTGCTCCATTGACGTCCTCAAGATGTACATCAACCTCGGGCAGCTCTCGGTACGTCCGACTGCGTATGTTACACGCTAGTAAGACCCATCCACGCTCGGTCTAACACTGTTCTCTCTCGCTCATACGCTCATGTGCTCAGAACACTGACGCTGGTGCAGCGACCCAGCCGTCGCAGCTCACGTCGCAGATCACTGGTGCGATTGACTGGCGTCGCGAAGGACTCAAGTACAAGCGCAACGAAGTGTACTTGGACGTGTTTGAGAGCGTGAACCTGCTCATGTCGTCAAACGGCACCGTCTTGCGCAACGAAGTGGCTGGGCAAGTCGTCATGAAGACGCTGCTCACGGGCATGCCCGAGTGCAAGCTCGGTCTCAACGACAAGCTCACGATGCTCAAAGGCGACGCGCCTGCAAAAGTCGCAGGGCAGAAGCGCGGGACGCGCGAAGTCGAGGTGCGTCCTAGTGTCTAGGACTCTCATAGCTCACACGTGCGAGCTCACACTCTACATCTCCTCATCCCATCTTGTAGATCGATGACTGCACGTTCCACTGCTGCGTGCGTCTCGGCAAGTTCGACGCCGACCGCACGATCACGTTCATTCCGCCAGACGGCGAGTTTGAGCTCATGAAGTACCGCGTGACCGAGAACATCAACTTGCTGTTCAAGATCATGCCCGCGTACCAGGAGCAGGGCACGACGCGGCTCTCCGTCACGCTCAAGATCGCCGCGCTCTTTAGTCCACGGCTGTTTGCGACGAACTTGGTCATCAAGATCCCGGTGAGTCCATGTGTTTCTTGTCTAGGACGCTTGGGTCTTCAGCAGCAGGCGCTGACTGATTGCGACTGTGGCTGTGCTTGTATGGCTGAGTAGACACCACCAAACACCGCGCGTGCCAAGATCAACGTCCCCATTGGCCGGTACGCTGCCGTTTCCTCCATATACTGTTTCGCTGTATGTGTGCACTCACGCACGCACTCTGCCTTACTCTGCGCTACGCCTGCTAGCGCCAAGCACGAGCCAGAGAACCACGCGATCGTGTGGCGCATTCGCAAGTTCCAAGGCAAGCTCGAGCGCATGCTCGACGCCGAGATCGAGATGCTCAAGAGCACGAAGGAGAAGGCGTGGTCGCGCCCGCCGATCCAGATCGAGTTCCAAGTGCCCATGCTCACGGCGTCGGGGCTCCACGTGCGGTTCCTCAAAGTCTTTGAAAAGAGCTCGTACCAGACGACCAAGTGGGTGCGCTACGTCACGCGCGCGGGGCAGTACCAGCTGCGCATCTAGGAACGCCATTGCGCTCGCGTCCCGACTGTACGAGCGTCTGTCCGTGCGCAGCTCGTCGTGCCATGACCCTACTGCCTCTCTACCTGCATACCTCCTATCTCTCAATCTCAAGACCTCTTGGCGCTACGACTGTCGTTCGTACTTGGTATACTGAGCGTCCTAGGCCTCTCTTATTGCCTCGCTCACTTACTCTACCGGCGCTTGTACTCGCACGCCTTGAGCTCGATCGTGACCTTGGGCTGCGGTGTGCGGTTCGCCGCTTTGACGAACTCAAAGAGCGCAAACATCTTGTTGTGCTCGTCGTCCTTCTTACGCAAGTCAAAGCCGAGCGCGTGCATCTTGTCGACAAAGCCAGTGATGCCACCGAGCGACTCGGTCTCAAAGCGACTCTTGACTTCCGCGACTTGGAGCACACCACTCGGCTTGAGCACGCGATAGACTTCGACAATGAACTCGCGCACAGACGTGCCCATGAGCGCGAGGCAGTAGACGGCAATGTCGATCGACCGGTCAGGCAGCGGCACGTGCGCAATGTTGCACGCTGTCACGATCGGCTTGCGCGACACGAGGTCGAACGAGTGCACTTTGTTCGGAACGCTCTCTGCGAGTCGCGCGTCGCCACAGCCAAAGTCGGCGACGACAGCTTTTGGACGCGATCTGTGTACGTGTACGTGAAGCGTGAGAGTGTGCGTATGATAGAGAGAGCAAGGCAATCAGTCAGTCAGTCAGCATGTGCGAGGCAGCTAGACAGAGAGCGAGAGCACGAGCGTGAGGACGTACTTGACATAGGCGATGAATGTATCGAGTGGGTTCACGGGCCACTTCTCCGCCATCTCCCGAAAACCCTGGTGGTACTGTGTCCACAGCAGCAGCAGCACATGTGCAGTAAGTAGTGTGAGCTCATTGCAGTGTGGACGAGCAGCTATCATGAGAAACGAGCAAGGACGTACGACGTCGAAGAGCTCTGGGTCGGACTGGAACGTCGAGAACGCTTTGTCGCCCGTTGACGTGTAGAGCTGCTCGTTAAGCATGCGGAACTTGCCGCCGTCGAGACGCCGGCGCATCTCTTCTTGCATCTGGGACAGTCGGCTGCCAGCGCTCGCTTTCGCACCAACAGCACTCGATGCCTTGCTCGCTTTTGCATTCGTGCTGCTGCTCGGCTGCTTGCGCTGCTGCTGCGCTGCGATCGCCTTTGACTGCTGCTTTGCGACCTTTGCAGTTGGCTTCTTGTTCTTGTGGACCTTGACAGCTGGCTTCTTGCCTTTGCCACCACCTCCGCCGCCCTTCTTGCCCTTCGCGCCGCCGCTGTTGCCGCCCTTCTTCGCCATGCTGGTCAGTCTGTCACGCTTGCGTCTTTTGACTGGTTTTGTGCTGTTTCGGCTTAGTCCTTGTTTTAGCTCACAAAACCAGGACGAGAGGTCCTGAAATGACGTGGTGCAGTGTTCACTATGCTGCTTCTGATTGCGTCACTCTATTTGGTGTTGCATACCGCAATTGATGTACATATATCCTAATATGAAGTGGTCCGTCAAAGTGCTATTTTTGACAGGCAAGTCGAAGTGACAACCTGAAGCAACATGAGCAGCTGCACTTGCTCGCTCGCTGCCGCTGCATATGCGAGGCGTCCACGATGATGCTCATGGACAAGACGTCCGAGAAGCTGCGGTCCAAGCACGTGCGTACGCTCGAGCTCCTGCAAAAGACACTCGATGAGAACGTCGAGCTGCGCGATCAGCTCGGACGGCTTCAAAAGGTGATGGCGCTGTGCTTTCATGCTCTCGCGCACGGTGTAATGCACAATGCTTGTCCGTCATGCCGCCATCTACTCACTCTCGCACTCGTCCCGCCTACGTGACAGGGCACACTGCACCTTGGCCAAGTATGTTCGACACCACGCTCGAATCGCGCTGCAGCGCTTGAAGACGAGATCGATCGTCTCAGAGCCGAGCAGTGCGCGAAGCTGCTCGAGCTCGAAGAAGCTAGCAAAGCACGACACGCAGAGCTCGGGCAGAGCGTCGAGACGCTCCAGAAGAAAGCGCTGCGGCTCCAGAACCAAGTGTTTACGCTCGAGACTGTGCTTCATCAAGCAAAAGAGGCGCTGAAAGACAGCAAGCGTCTCTGGGACGAGGAGCGCGCACAGCTCCTCGATGAGCACTCGCAGCTCCATGAAGAGCTCGCAACGCTCCGTGCTGCTAATCGCAATGGCAGGAGCGCCAACGAACATGAACTGGAGCAACAACAACGCTATGAGACTGAGCTCCAGCAGTTCCACGACGAGATCGCAGGCGCCTGTCGACGCGAAGCCGAGGCATTCAAGAAGGCACAGAGCGCTGCAGATCGCGCTACGCGGCTCCAGTGCGAGCTTGAAGTTCACATGGAGCAGCTCGCACAACAGCACGCAGCGACTGAAGCGCTACGACAGCAGGTCGCCAGTGCAACAGAACGCGAAGACGCACAGGCGCTAGAACTCGTCACGTTACGCGACCGCAACAGCGACCTGCAGCGGAGTGTAAGTCACTGGAATCTTCAGCTCCAGTCGCTTCACAGCGCTGCAGTGCATCCACAGCAGCACGCAGACGCCATGAGTCGTCTCCATGACGCTGAGCAGCAGCGCGAGTCGCTCTTGCGTGAGAACCACACATTGCGCGAACAACTCGCGCGACTGCAGCTGCAGCTGAGCGAGCTCACGAAAGCAACCACCAGGAACAGCAACACAAGTGGCAGTGTCTTTGCAGTTCACGTCGAGCTCAAGCGCGAGAACCAGCAGCTGCGTCAACAGGTCGACGAGCTCAAGCAGCTCCAGCGCCGGTTCCTCACGACTGCAAAGAAGAAGATCATGAGCTTCCCAGTGATCTGAGATGAGCAAAGACACTCGTGTCCTGGGACCAACGATAGAGCTCAATAGACAAGAGAGAGAGAGCACGGCGAGTGTACTATCGTCTGACTACTTGTCATACTGACTACCTGGGCGTCATTTTCTCTTTCATGCATGTAGCAAAACTCTGGTGGTGCATGCAACTGCAGCTTATGCATCAAGCGAGCCATACGAGTGCCCTGCTGGGTCGATCCGTCGACGCGCCTCCGTGTCGACGAGTGGCTGGTACTCAGTCATGAACTCGCGACGCACGCGCTCGCGGTCTTTCGGGTTCGGCGTCCGGCGCGCGATCTCTGCGGCTTTCATGGCATTGCGCGTAATGAGCGGCGAGCTCGCAAGCGAGCTCGACGCCATGTCGAGCGTCGTGCGGATCGGCGTGAGCGACTCTTCAATCGGCTCGAGGTACGCAAAACCAGGGAGCTTGAGCGTGCCATTGTACACAGCTGTGCCAGCGAGGAGCGTGATCATGCCAGCGAGCTGGAGCCAGCTCCAGACCGTCCAGGCTTCACCAAACGCCTGGCGCGTGAAGACGTAGAAGAGCAAGAGGTCCGTGCCCCAGACGGTGATCGGACGGAAGTTGTCGAGGATCGCGTGCCAGATCGAGTTGAGGAGGTACGTCACCGAGACTGCAAAGACGTTGTACGCGAGGATGACAACGACGTACACAAGCGCAATGAGCTGGAGCAAGTCACTGTGCTTGAGCATCTCGAGCGCGTCGTCAAAGCGCTCGTTCGAGCCCATGTCACTGCCGGGGACCATGTACGCGATTGGGTACACGACAAACGTCGTGAGCACGAGGCCCCAGACGCCTTCCATGCCGACGACAACAAGCGGTGGCGCCGAGTCACCGTCGTCCATGAGTTTCTCTTCAAAGACGTACTGGAACGCCTGGACGCCGCAGCTCAAGACGATCATGATGATCCCAAAGCCCGGGTACGCGTCTTTGTTGTTCACTTGCTCGGTCGTGTCGCCAAAGCTCGTGGCGCCGACCATGAGCACTGCGAGCGTGTTGAGCGCAATGCCGATCCACATGTAGCCCCGGAGCCGGTCTTTCAAGACAAAGACCTTGAGCAGTGCGACAAAGATAATGACCGTGCACTTCATGAGCTGAAACACGCTCACTGTCACGTACAGCAGTCCGAGGTTGGCGAGGAACGTCGCGAGGAGGTCAAACGCTGCAGGCAGTGCGAGCAAGAAGTACATCTTGGTTGGGATCTTGTACCGGTACTTCACTAGAATACCGGTACGCGCATGATGAGAGCGAGACAGTGATGGTCAGACAAGTGAGCCCATGCACGTGTGGATGGATGGACATGGGAGCAAGCGATAGAGATAGAGACGTACTGCCGTTGCGAGCGGTCGCGCGCCACTTGCGCTCGACGTACCAGTGGTACCCCCACTGGATCGGCAGCGCAAAGACCATGGCGAGGAACATGAGCCAGGTCTGGAAGATCGGCTTCTCGAACTTCTTGAGCTCGCCATCGAGACCGACCGAGTCAATGCCGTAGAGGATCTGTTTGTGCAGGTGTAGAGAGAGCAGACGCAGGTGTGTGTATGTGAGTCGACTGTCTGGATAGTGGTGGTGCGACTGGTCGCACCGTTGGCAAGCGCAACACTGCGCAATCGAGACCGCAGCGTACCTTGCCAGTTCTGCATCCATCGATCGTCGTCACACGCGGTGGGCGCAGCGATCGAGCGTTCACACACACAGAGTATGTGTGAGATCCAAGTGAGCAGCATCGTCAATGCATCATGATGCATGTCCAGAGCGAGCGAGCGACGTACAATGTTGTGCCAGTGCCGGAGACGAGTCCGAGCCCAAACACGATCGCTTCCTTTGTGCCGCACGACATGCTTGCTGTCTCTGGTCTTGCGCTCTCTTTCGCGAGTGGCAGTCGGCCAGCGCCTCGTGCTCCTTGTGCGTTGCCTGAGTTGCCTTTGAGGCTGTTGGCTGTTGCTTCGAGCTCTTTTTGTGACTGCGATCTTTTGCGCAGTTTCTGCGCACTTGACGCGGTTCGATATTTCGTGCGTCGTGGTCGTCCATGCACGTAATTACGCCAACGCTGCTGATTTTTACGAATCTGGCACTTGCACCGTCGTCTTGAGCAGAGCTCCATCAACACACTGCACGGATCGAGCGTTGGATGAAGCACATGCGAGCGTTCGAGCACATGAAGAAGACTCGATCGGTGCGCAAGAAACCAAGTTTCGTGCTCGAGAATCGGCGGACAGCACACATGAGGAATGTTCACGTGACGAGGTCGGTCGGGCGTTGGTTGCTGTGACTGGCTCTGTCGTGCGTGGCGACTGTCGCAGTTCTGAGTTCGGCAGTAGCGTTGGCTGGCTGGCAGCGATCGTGCTTGTTGGAGGTCTCGACACAGCGACGACACCCAATCGCAGGATTGGAGCTTCATAGCCAATGATGTGCATCTCGAGTTGCTGCGCTCGCTCGTGCGAGGGTCGCGTGACGCCGCGATGGCACAGTAGCGAGAGCTCGAGCTGGTGTGAATGATCGATCGCGTGACGATTGTCAGCACTCGCCCCAGCACAAGGACCCTCGAGTACGAGGAGTGCCATTGCGTTGGCAAGACCATTGCGGATGTTGCGTTCACTGCTGGAGTCACAAACTCAATCGCACGGTGCCTGCTGCTCGCGCCACTGAAGCGCCAGTCAGCACGATCAAGTGTTCACTCGGTCGTTTTCGCTCATGCAAACATGCTCTCATCAGCCACACGCGCGCTAGCGTGAGCGCGGCAAGTAAACGCGTACATCGAGCGGACTCTGGCTGAAGCGCTGCTTTGTCGACCTTCCAACTCACTGGAGTGACCTTGAATCGCAAATTCCTTGGTTTCCTCGGGTTATCATCGATCGTTCTGGTCCACGACTGGCAGGCGCGACAAGCAATGGCGAGACCCAAGACGGACGTCGTGGCGACGTGACCCCTGCTCAAGCGCCGCCAGCAGCCGCGAAACTTGGTACGAACGTGCTCAAGTGCTGGCAGCGGGACGTCTGGTGCCGTTTCGGAGGGGTACGAGCAGTGGGCAGTACACCAGCAGTGTGGCGAGTTCGTGGCGGCAGATGATTCTTGACACGCATCCGCGGTCCGAGCAGTGCGATGATGGTGGTGGTGAAGGTGACTTGAGCGCCGCGTGTATGTCGTGTCCTTTGACATGGCGCGGCTCGCACTCATGTAGACGCGTTGAGAAGATCAAACGTAGACCGTGCTTGCTTTGATGTTGTGGAGACCAAGTGTTCGATCGTTGGGAGCCAGTTGAAGATTCCCACTTCGGCTTACAATAGGTAAGCTTGACGCAGCAAAGTGGATTCCTATGGACCAATGGCTACACTTTTCGATTCCCTCGTGTTGCCACTGCACCACTGCACCCATTGCCAAATCGCACGAACGAGAGAGAAGCACGAGCACGAGCTCGAACGAGAGACGCTGTCTGCTGCGCCATGGGGTGCGCTGCGTCCACCGCGATCGATGCGCACACGACTCCGCATGACTTGTTGCTCATTGCGTGCCGTGGAGGCGACACGGCAGCGGTGCAGAGGCTGCTGAAGCGGTACAAACGACGCCATGAGCAGACTGGTGTCCGTGAACTCGTGAACCAAGTCGACGCGAGTGGCGAGTCACCTCTCCTTGCAGCATGCAGACATAACCACAGTCGACTCGTCCCGATCCTCCTGCAGGCTGGCGCAGATGCAAGACGTGCAACGGCCACTGACGAGACGCCACTGCACATCGCCGCAGCGAACAACTACACAGACATCCTTGTCGAGCTGCTCGTGCGAGACGAGTCGGCTGGGACCGTTGGCGGCGATCTGTTCTTCCCTCCAACCAACGACGGCACGAGCGTCATGACCGTGTTGCCTAGGTGCTTTGCCGACGTTGGGCTACCACTGCAAATGGTGAGACGCCGCTCTTCGTCGCTGCGAAGCACGGTCACAAGGACGTCGTGAGCGAGCTGCTCTCGTGTCACGCACGCGCTGAGATCGCAAACGAAGATGGCTGGACGCCACTGCACATCGCCGCGAACAATAACCACGTCAGTGTTGTGATCGAGCTGCTCGCACAGGGTGCAGACGTCAACGCCGTGGATGAAGGTGGCTCCACGCCACTGCACATCGCCGCAACACACGGACACAAAGACGTCGCGAGTGAGCTGCTCGCGCGCGGAGCGGACGTTGACGCGGTTGATGACGATAATGAGACGCCGCTCTTCGTTGCCTCGAGACGCGGCCACAAAGATGTCGTGAGTGCACTGCTCAAGCACGGAGCGAACGCTGAGATCCCAGCCACTACGAGTGCAACGCCGCTGCACATTGCTGCAAACAACAACCACATCGACGTTGTGAGCGCGCTCCTCACACATGGAGCAAACGCGAATGCAGGCATGGCTGATGGTGCGACTTCGCTCCACGTTGCAGCGCACAAAGACCTGGTCGAGGTCGCGATCGAGTTGCTCAAGCGCAGTGCAGACGTGAATGCAGCAACGACAGACGGAACCACTCCGCTGTCCGTCGCTGCGTTCAAAGGCCACATCGCCGTCGCAACTGTGCTCCTCGCACACAACGCAGACGTCGACTTGGCAACTGCAACGGGCGAGACGCCGCTCTTCATTGCTGCGAACAACAACCACAACAACGTCGTGATCGAGCTGCTCAAGCACAATGCGAACGTCGACTTGGGAACCAAAACTGGTACAACGCCGCTGTACATCGCTGCATCGAGCGGTCACTGCGACATTGTGACCGAGCTGCTCAAGTACAGTGCGAACGTCGACAGGGCAGCCGAGGCTGGTGCAACGCCGCTGTTTGTCGCAGCGCTGCACGGTCACAGCGACGTTGTGAGCGAGCTGCTGGCGCACAATGTAGACGCGAATGCAGCAACGGCAGTAGGAGCGACTCCGTTGCACGCCGCTGCGCAACAGGGGAACAAGGGCACTGTCGTCGCGCTGCTTGCGCGCGGCGCGAGCGTCAATGCTGCTGGCCCCGGCGGCTTGACGCCACTGTTCGTCGCTGTACAGAACGGCCACGTAGACATTGTGAGCGCGCTGCTCAAACACAACGCGGATGTGAACGTGACAGGCGAAGACGGCGTCACCGCGCTCCACCGTGCTGCGCAGAGTGGCTACACGGACATCGCACTCGCATTGCTGGCATCACACGCGAGTGTCAATGCGGTCAAAGCGTCTGGGACCACGCCGCTTCACACGGCTGCGTTCGAAGGCCGCACCGACACTGTGATCGCGTTGCTCGCGCATGGCGCGGCTGTTGAAGCAGCGACATCGACTGGTTTGACGGCGCTGCTCATGGCCACGCACTTTGGCCACATCGACGTCGTGACTGCGCTGCTCAAGCGCAACGCAAACGCAGATGCCGCAAAAGCGACTAGCGAGACAGCGCTGCACATCGCTGCAGCGGACGGCCGCACAGACATTGTCACTCAGCTACTGGCGTGGAACGCACATGTCGATAGCGCGAGTGCCACTGGCGAGACGCCGCTGCACATCGCTGCAAAGCACGGTCATAAAGACGTCGTGCTCGAGCTGCTCGCGCACAGTGCGAACATCGAAGCAGCAAGTGGGATCGGAGCGGCGCCGCTGCACATTGCTGCGCAGTATGGCCACACAGATGTTGTGCGCACGCTGCTGGCGTACAATGCAAGCGTCGATGCGGCGACTGCAACTGGTGTGAAGCCACTGCATGCTGCCGCTCAGAACGGTCACAAGGGTGTCGTGGTGGAGCTCCTGGCACACAATGCAAGTGTCAATACGACTGAACAGCGTGGTGTGACGCCACTGCTCCTCGCAGCGCAGAATGGCCACGTGGACGTTGTGACCGAGCTCCTGACGCACAACGCAAGTGTTGATGCCGCCATGACGACGACTGGCGAGACGCCGCTCTACTTTGCAGCGCAGAGCGGTCACAAAGACGTTGTGGTCGCGCTCCTTGCCCACAACACGACTGTTGACTTGGCGACCGCAACTGGCAAGACGCCGCTGCACGTCGCTGCCGAGCACGGCCACAAAGACGTTGTGAGCGAGCTGCTCGCTCATGGTGCAAACGCCGATGCGACAACCGTGAAAGGCTGGACACCGATGCTCGCCGCTGCGCAGAACGGCCACAACGACACCGTGTTCGAGCTGCTCGCGCATGGCGCAAACGCCGATGCAGTGACGATAGACGGCGTCTCGGTGCTCCACCTCGCCGTGCACTTTGGACACACTGACCTCACGGCGGCGCTGCTGGCCCGGACTATCGCGTGCGTCGAGTCGACTGCTTCGACTGGCTGGACGCCACTGCACCTCGCTGCCGCCAGTGGCAACCTCGACGACGTGCGGCTGCTCGTCCATCACGGCAAGAGCGCGTCATCGCCAGTCTCGAACTCAGCGCAAGAGCCACAGACAGAGCCAAGTGGACTGGACGACAACGCACGATCGTCGTCGACAAGCGCGACGCTGGAGATCGCTGACAATGACGGCGACACACCCGTGCTTGCGGCCGCGCGAGCCGGCCACTTTCACGTCGTGCGCTTCCTTCTTGAAGCAGGAGCGTCTGCGATTGCTTGTGCTCGCAACGGCGAGACGCTGTTGATGATTGCTGCACAAGGGCGGCACCAGCGCGTCGTCTCGGAGCCCCTGTGGCACGACAGCCGGTCGAACCACGCGTTGCTCGTCGCTGTGACGCTCGAGACACTGCGTGCCGATGCGCAAGACGTATACGAGTTCAAAGAGATGTGGACACACGTCGTTGAGCATCTCCACAATGTCTACAAGCGCATTGTGACTGCACCACGTGACGCAGCGCGCGCGAGCGCTGTGCTTCCGCTCGCAATGCTCGTCTGCCACGTCGTGCGACTCAAGACCGTATGCTCCGCCGCAAGTGTGTTTGCTCGCATCGCAGCGAGTCCGACCGCAGCGAATCGCTTCCGCGACGTGCACGCAGAGCTCGCGTTCCTCGAGCAAGACGGCACTGGTCCTACTGGCGTCGCAACGACGTCGACTGACTGGGCAGCGCAGAGTACACGTGAGGAGACTGCGCTGCTCAAGTGCTTTCAAGACACGATCGAAGCCGTCGCGGCGTTCGGCGCGCGGGACGACGCAGCGTTCGTCAAAGCGCACGGCGACGCGATTTTGCTGCTGCGCCACAAAGTGCACACACAGGGACACACGTGCAGCCCAGCGCTGCTCCAGCTCTTGGGCGAGTGTCTCGGCATTACGACGCGTGCAATCGCCGGCACGCCGGCGACGTCGCTGACCGAGTGGTTCATCCCACCGCACGAACTCGACCTCGCGCGCGTTACGAGTAGCACCAAGCGGCAACAAACACTACCGGCGATTGCACTCGTGCGCGGTGAGTGGGCGAGCGCTGCAGTCGTTGCGAGCGAGCATACGCAGATACAGCGCGAGACGTTTGTCCAGTGCATCGAGACGTGCGTGGGCTTGAGTCACCCGAACGTTGTCAAGGTCTACGGCGCGTCGCACCTGCGTCTGCCGCTCGTCGCGGTCTGTGAAGACGCACGGAGCACGAGCTTGCGCTCGTACCTCGAGCAAGACGCGACGAAGCCTCTGATCTGGCAGAAGCTCATGGAAGTCGCGCGCGGTCTCCAGTACCTCGCTGAGCGTGGCGTCGTGGTCGAGACGCTCCGGTGCGATGACATCTGGATCGGCACAGACGGACTCGCAAAGGTCAACGTCTTTAGCTGCCTCGCTCTCGATGACATGGACACAGACGCGAGCAAAGGCGACGATGCAGCGCATGCAGTGGCGCGCGCCCGAGTGCGTCCGTGGCGCCGCGGCAACGACAGCCTCGACAGTCTTCTCGCTCGGGATCTGCATGGTCGAAGCGCTCACTGGCGAGCAGCCGTGGAAGAGCGCAGGTCCCGACTTTGTAGCGTACATGACCAAGTACGGCTCGCGTCCGCCGATCCCAGACGCCATGCCGGCGATCGCACGAGCGCTCCTGACGCAGCTGTGGCTCGAAGATCCGCAGCGGCGGCCGACACTTGCAAGCGTCGCGCTCGAGCTCAAGCGCATCGCTGAGGCGCAGCAGCAGTCGACGCGCTCTCGCAGCAACGGAGGACAAGCATCTCACGTGCGCTTTGACCTGAGCGCAGACATTGTCCCAGAGCTCGGTACGAGCGTGCGAACGTTCGTGGAGCGACTTGGTCACAAGTGCGCTCGGTGCGCTCTGGACCAGCGCGACGCTGCCACGTACATCCTCGCGCGCTGTCAGAGCGTGCTGGCGCTGCTCCAGACGCAGTACCTCGTGTGGGACACTGTCGCACTCACGACGTTCTGCGACGTGCTCCAGCGCTTTGATCGGTTTCTGCGCTTTGCGCTCAGCGACAAGTCGGTGCTCCAGCTCGCCAAGAGCCAGCGCGTCGCGACGCAGAGCAACGTGTTTCACCACCAGCTCGACGAAGTCGTCAGTCTCCTGGGACTCGCATCGGTCGATTCGATCCACGACTGGCAGTCGCGTCAAGCCGATTCAAGCGAGAGCGAGACCCAAGACGGATGTAGCGGCGATGTGAGTCCTGCTCTTGGGCCACTGGCGGCAGCGAAGACGGATACGAACGCTGTGACGATCGTGCGGTTCGCGAACGCGTAGCTGAACGAGCGCTTCCAAGAGCTCGACTTTGCAGCGATCCACGCTGTTGCTACTGGCCAACGCGATGCGCAAGACGCACTCGCGCGTCTGCCTTGGTTCATCCACTCGCACGATCTCAAGATCACGGGCGACGCGATCGGCACTGGCGCGTTCGGTGAAGTCTACCGCGCCATGTGGCTCAATACGCCTGTCGTGGTCAAGTTCATGGGCTACGAAGCGGACGAGAACGCGTACAGCCGCGAGCTGTTCTTCCACGAACTGCGCGTGTGGTACACACTGCGCCACCCGCACGTTGCAAAGCTCTACGGCGCGTGTCACGTCGGCAAGCGCTTCTTTGCGTGTGAGTTTGTCGGAGGCGGGACGCTCGATGCGTACCTCAAGAAGCAGCCGAACCGGTGCTGGACACTGCTCCATCAAGTCGGTCTTGGCTTCCAGTACTTGCACGACCAGAACGTCTTGCACAACGACCTCAAGTGCGACAACGTCCTCATTGGCGCTGACGACGGCTACGCCAAGCTCATTGACTTTGGCTTGAGCAGCATCTTGGAGAGCGCCGAGATCCAAGTCGCACTGAAGCGGCAAGGCGCGACGCACTGGCGCTCGCCCGAGTACCTCCGTGGCGAGCGCTTGACGCCCGCATCCGACATCTACGCGTTTGCGATGCTGATCTTGGAAGCTGTGACGGGCGAGCCGCCATGGGGGCGCACAGCGATCGACGCGTTCGTGAAGTTTCGCGTCGTGAAGAAAGGCATGTTCCCGAGTCAGCCAGCGAGCGTGACAGCGACGCAGTGGGCGTTGATCCGCACGACGGGCGCGCCAGTTCCAGCACAACGCGTGCAGATCGCGTTTGTCGTCGACAGGCTCCGAGAGTTTGCACAGCAAGAGCAGGAGCAGCAACAGCAGTCCTAGGACGACGACCAGCGGCTTGAGGCGACTTGGTCGAGACAGCGTCTATGGCAACGGATCCAGCCAGGATTGCTATGGAGTTGTGCATGTGTGAGTAGACGAACGAGCAAAGGCAAAGAGCGTAGGTGAGGTGTCGAGTCGAAGGTGTCGAGTGTGCTTGTGAAGGACCTGCTTGCCTGAACTTGCTCGGTATCATTTGAACATTCGTACCGAAATATACAAAAATGTATTTACAAATGAGAATTGTCACGAACAAGCAATTTCGCGAGCTTGCATTTTGCAACCAGCAAGTGAAGAGCAGAGCAGAGCAAGTGAGCGAACATGCTGCCTTTTCGCGGTCCGCCGCCGCCGCGGGGCTTCCCAGGCGCACCGCCGCCGCCGCTCGCAGGTGCGTTGATCTGCACGTACTGATGTAGCGCTACTGTATTGTGGCCTGCACTCGCTCTCAAGCGCGCACATGCAGATCTATGGCGGCATCGAGAGCTCGTCACGCCTCTCACCACCGCTCGCTCTTGCTCTCTCGTATGTGTAGGCATGGGCATGCCTCCCATGATGCGACCGCCGCCGATGGGCATAGTCGGCATGCCGCCTCCACACGCCATGCTAGCACCACCTCCGATGCTCTTCCCGCCGCGTCCGATCCTCGCGCAGCCTCCTCCACCTGGCGTGACGCCGACAGTGCCTCTTGGTCCTCCAGGCGTGACACCTGCTGCCGGTCCACCAGGCGTAACACCAGCAGCTCCATCAATGCCCATCAAGACCAGCGCCAGCGCCACAAGCAGCAGCACAACGCCATCGACTGGGACCAAAGACGCGAAAGACACTGCCGCTACAACGAGCACTGGGAAGGAAGGAGCGTCCGGTCGAGACGCTGGACCGACGCACGTGTTTGTCGGGAAGCTCCCGACCGATCTGCATGACTCGTGCATTCGTCAGCTCCTCGAGGTGCGTCCCATCCACTCATTCCCTCTCTCTTAAACGCGTTTGTCGTTCTGTAGCTCTTCATAGTGATTGTTACTGACACGTCGCTCTATCTCCATGCCGACATGACGCGCTATTAGCAATGCGGTACTGTCGTGACGTGGAAGCGCACGATCGATCCTGTGAGTGGCGACGCCATGGGCTTTGGCTTTGCGACGTTCGCTACAGAGCGTGCGATCCTCCGCGCTTTGCGGCTCCTCGATGGCTTTGCGATCCCAGACGCACAGGCGCTGGTCGTGAAAGTCGATACAAAAGTCCGACCGCAGCTCGAGCGCGTCGCGGCAGCCGGTATGTCGGAGCAGATGACGCGCAGTGAACTTGCGCGAGACGCTGTCGTGCTGAAGAAACTCCAGCAGCTCGTTGCGAACTACGCAAAGCGCAGGAAGCGCCGTCGAGCCAGTAGTAGCACTGCAGTTCAGGGCGAAGTGGCGACTGCGCAGACAGCGGAGACGGCAAAGAGTGGCAATGGCGACGATGGCACTGGTGTCAATGAACAGGCTGCAAGTACTGCGACCGGCGACATTGTCGACAAGACGGACAAGGCAAGCGCCGATGCGCCAGTCGTCAGCTCGACAGAGTTGAATGACAGCGACGAAGCGAGCAAAGACGCTCGGACTGACGATGTGCCTGGCAGTCGTGAGAACCCACTGACAGGCGAGACAGTGGAGACAGCGATGCCTCGTCAGTGCGAGCAGCAAGAGGACAATGGGGAAGAGCGTCAGTTGCCTGGTACGGAGCCTCACACCAGTGCGGATCAGCAGGATGCAGCAGTCGCAACGTCTCAAGACAAAGCGAACAGTGCGCAGCAGAGCGAGCGAGACGCGCTTGGTCGTGCCGTGCGGACTCGACACGACGAGGGCGAGTCGCGTGATCGCGGCAGAAACAGCAGCAGGCGCAGTCGTGATCGATCGCGTGAACGTGACGACCGCGACGACCGAACGCGCCAGAGAACGCGCGAGCGCGACCACGAGCGCAGTCGAAAGCGTCGGGACCGATCGCGTTCGCACGAACGCTCGAGTCGTCGCCATCGCAGCCGTCGCTACCGCAGCGTCAGTCGCTCACGCAGTCGCAGTCGGCGCGACCATCGTCACCATCGCAGTGACCGTGATCGTGACCGTGAGAGCGAGCGCCGATCGCGTCGTCGTCGCCATCGTGAGGCGTCGTCGTCTTCCTCAGACGATGAACACTCTGACGACAACGAGCAGCAGCAACAGCGACGGATCAAGCGCCAGCGACGCGAGTCGACTGCGACAGTCAGCAGCGACGATGCTCATGAGCCAGAGCATCCACGCGACAGTGTCGCTACCACTGTCATCAATGGCAACCGTGGCGATGGTGTCCTGAAAGACGCACCAACGACTGTGCCTGTCGATGATCCATTAGTCGACATGGTGCCGCCAGTCGAGTCGCCGCCAAAGGTCATTCCGAAGATCGTCCTCGGACTCAAGAGCGCGAGTGCGAAGCGAGACAAACCAGTCGCGACTATGTACGTCCGTCTCTGGATGATGGCGACCTGAGACTCATTGGGAACATCGCCGTTTGATAAACTCACGTGACTTGTGTATGGACGTGCGACAGCTCGACTGTCTCGGCGTTTGTCGTCGATGAGCCGGTCGAAGCAAAGCCGCTGCGTGCGATCGTACCGATCGACTACACGGAGGACGAGCGTCTCGCTGGCGCCTCGGTCCAGCAGCGTCTCGCAGCGACAGTCGCGCGCATCAATAGCCGCTCGCTCGACGTCAAGAGCCTCATTGAGCAGATCCCGACCGAGACGAACGCGCTGTTTGCGTACCCAGTCGACTGGGCAGCAGTCACGCAGGTGCGTTTGAGTGAGTGCGGACTGGGATGTGAGTGAGTGAATGGGTGGGTGGGTCATTTGGCGTGTAAATGGGTCATTTTGTGAGTGGGTGGGTCCTCACAGTGTCGGTTTTTGGGTCACTCAGCACCACATCGTGCAGGACAAGATGGCGCCATGGGTGACGACGAAAGTCACCGAGTACTTGGGCGAAGCCGAGGCGACGATGGTCGAGTTCATTCTCGCAAAGCTACAGCAGCACGCGTCGCCACGCGCACTTGTCGACGAGCTCCAGCTCGTGCTCGATGACGACGCCGAAGTGTTTGTGAAGCTCCTCTGGCGCAAGCTCGCGTTCGAAGCTGTGCGATGCAGTGCGAGCGCATTGTGAGTCTGTCCGTGTCGTGCAGAGCATTCATCGTAGAGCTCATTGGCATCTCTTTCCACAAGCGATCACACACAAGAGACACTCACTCACAGAGACACAGGGAGCGTATGGAAGAGAAAGACCCACGCGTGGGTTATATAATCATCACCTACACCAGCTTCTAGAGAATCGAATCGAGTGGCACGCAGCAGCACTTGCTCTGTGTGACCGTGACGCTAAGTAGCGCACGTATCGTAGCGATGTAGTCGTCATGCTTCCGTCACACTTGCTCCATGCAATCACACTGCGTGCTCGCACATTAAGCGACTGGATCTGTGGATCCAATGCGAGTGTGTGTGTGTCGCCATGCGTTCGAGCAGCTCCGCCACTTGCTCACAGTCGCACCACAGGCGCGTTACTTCATCTTCTTGAGGTCGCGCGCGATCTCGTCTTTGAGCGCAGACGAGAACTCCTTGACCTTTGGCGCCGCTTTCTCGATCGACGACAAGAAGCTCGACGCGCCTTCGTTCGCAATCGACTTGGCGTCTTCGACGCGGTAGTGCGTCTTGAGCGCAAAGCGCTGGAACGCGCGGTTGTTCGCGAGCGCCTTCACTGCGACGTCGTTCACGACGTAGGACACGAGGCGCTGGAAGAACGACATGCTGCTTGTGTATGTGTGCGTGTGTGTGGAGCTGCTGAGCTACTGCTGCTGGTCGTCGAAGCGCTTCCTTTGCGATGTGTGACTGGTTGCTCCATGCTTGCCTGCTGTTTGAGCTTCGCTGGTCGGATGACTAGCGCAAATAGTAGCCTGTTCTCGAATGCAAGAGTGTGTGTCGGTCTCATCCAGCAGCATTGCAAGTCCACGTGGTCCAATTGATTCTGTACTAATAGCTAGCTTTTTGTTTTTGCGAAAGAAGAGCCCTAGCCCCACATTGCTCCATATATATCTCTATTCTCTAACGAGGATATAAAACACAAGTAAAACAAGAGAATCCTTTGCGAAAGCGCAAATGATAGGTAAATTGTGTTGTATCGAGAGCAAGACCATCGGAACGACGTGGCCCACTCACCCGTACTTGCGACGAAGGAGGCTGTCATGCACGCGCTCAAGGACGATACGCAGGTGCAATAGATCTATTGTGGCTCACGTTATTCCAAAACATGGGCTGTGAGAGGCTTGCTTACTCGTTGTAGCGCGCCAAACTCGCTCGTCCTCGGTTTCTTCACGTCGACAATGACCTGTCAAATCACGTAGTATCTAGTTTTACAGTATAACCTCAACTATTGAAAAAAAACCTCGAGGAAAAGAGACCACCAAAACCTATTCCCATCTCACATACATTCAACAAATGGTCCGGGAGAATTTCCCGATGCCGCACAACAGGGCCAACACAAAGACGAGCGCCGACGCTGGCCGTCTGTGCGGCCGCCGCCACCACACACAGACAGATAGCGAGCCCCCCGTCGTCGCCGCCGCTTGCCGCTCGCCGCCGACCATGATGCTGACCAAGCTCCGCTCGTCCATCGCGCCGCGATGCGCGCAGACGTTCCAGGGTGCGTCTCCCCTCTGTGTATCCCTAGTAGATACGTCTGTATATAAGGTCGTTGCGCGCGCTCAGTTGTGTGCTAAGCCGCAAGCCGTGAGCGTGAGCTGCACCACCGGAGCTCCAGAGCGCACGAGCACATGTGAGCAAGCGAGACTGGAGCCATGGCGTCTTTAGCGCATTGTGTTCTTCTCGCTTGCTTGCATGTGCTTGTATATGCACTACCCGCGTCTTCCAGTAGCAAGCGTTGTGGCGTAGCGCTCACCATCACACTCACAGCTCACTCACTCAACACTGCTCTCTATCTCCTCCTTGCTCACACATATGACAGCTCGTGCTGCTGCCATGAGCACGAAGGCTGTGACGGAGAACTACGGTTCGCCGGACCACTACTTTGAGAAGGACCGCATCAGCGCCGGGGACCCGTCGAAGCGTGCGTTCACGTACTTTTTGCTCGGTGGCGCGCGCGTGGCGTACGCTACGGCTGGTCGTCTCGCCGTCATCAAGTTTGTCGGCTCGATGAGCGCATCGGCCGATGTGCTTGCGCTTGCGACGGCTGAGTTTGACTTGAGCACGATCGACGAAGGCGCGACCGTGACGGTCAAGTGGCGTGGCAAGCCGATCTTCATCAAGCACCGCACGGACAAGGAGATTGCGATCTCGAACGACGTGAACCTGAGCAACCTGAAGGACCCGGAGACCGACGCGTCGCGTGTGCAGGATCCAAAGTGGCTCGTTGTCCTCGGTGTGTGCACGCACCTGGGCTGTGTCCCAACGTCGAACGCTGGTGAGTACGGCGGCTGGTTCTGCCCGTGCCACGGCTCGCACTACGACCTCTCGGGCCGCATTCGCAAGGGCCCAGCGCCGCTCAACCTCGAGATCCCGCCGTACAAATTCTTGGAAGACAACAAGATCCTGCTCGGTTAGACAGCGAGAGCGCGTGGCGTCACGCAGTCGCTGAGGCTCGAGGCTCAAAAGAGTGAGAACGACTAGCTCTAGGATCCGTGGTGTCGTCACAGTCGGCTGCGAGGACGAAGAAGGCGGCTAGAGACAGAGGGAATGGAGCTAGTGACGGCGTGAAGCAGTGACGACTGAGCGGATGATCTGTGAGCATGCGCCGTCTGCACGTGGCTCGGAGCTTGTCCACCCAATACAAAAAGCAAATACACACATGAACATCCACGTTAGTGCTTGTCCGTGTGTGAGAGCAGTCTGTCACGACCCCAAGTGACAGTTGTGAGGATGGAGCTTGTTAGCTTGGAGCTGGTCTCACGCTCGTCGCAATGAGCGAGCGCCAAGAGAACCCTCATGCGTCTACACGTTTGAACGCATCACAACTCTTGGCAACACTTCACCAAGAGAATCCTCACGGAATCGAAATGTTGGGTCGCGCAAACGACACAATTGAGATAGATCAGCGCAGATCGCCACCAGTCCATTCGCACGCCATCGCGCAAGCGCAGCAGCAGATACGCTCTTCCACGTCACGACACGATGGCTTCGCAGCAGCACATGACAGCAGCAACGGACGCAGACGAGAGCGAGACGTACGATGTCCGCCGCGAGCTCAAGCGCGCGCGCACGATCCTCATCAAGATCGGCACGGAGATCGTGCACTCGACCGACGGCGTGCTCGCGATGGGTCAGATCGGTGCGATCGTCGAGCAGGTGCGCCGCATGTCTACTGCATCGTATCTGTCGATAGCCAATACACGCACACAGCGCTGACATGGTATGTGTATGTCCAGATCGCGATGCTGCACATGCAGGGCCACAACATCATCCTCGTCTCGAGCGGCTCCGTGTCGATTGGCAAGATGGTGCTGCACCGTCAGTACTTGCTCTCGGGCTCGATGCAGTCGCACTTGGGCGGTCGTGTGGGCGAGTCGGCCAACTTCTTTGAGAAAGCGTGCGCCGCGGCGGGCCAGAGCGGCTTGCAGTCGCTCTACGAGATGCTCTTTGCGCAGTACCACCTCGCGTGCTCGCAGATCTTGGCGTCGGACGCAGACTTTCGCGTCCCACACGTGCGCGAGAACCTCAAGAAGACGGTCCGGACGCTCTTGGACGTTGGGATCATCCCAGTGATCAACGAGAACGACGTCATCACGCGCCGCAAGACGCCGCTCATCCAAGGCAAGCGCATTGCGTGGGACAACGACTCGCTCGCGTCGCTCTTTGCGCAAGAGATGCAAGCCGACCTCATGATCATCCTCACCGACATTGATGGCGTCTACAGCGCAAACGCAGGTACGATGGCCATCCTTGCTTCAGTGTGGGGTTGTCATTGGTCGACTCGTTCTGACTCGTACGATCTCATTCTGACTCTTTTCGACTTGTTATGGCTCGACCTGTCACGACTCGCCATAAACCGTATAGACGGCACGAAAGTCCGCATTGATGACTTCAAAGCGTCAAGCACAGGTGTGATCTCGCCGGAGTCACGCGTGGGTCCAGTTGGTCAGAAAGACAAGCTCCACTCGTGCATTCGCGCAGTCGACAGTGGCTCTGTGCGCGCTGCAGTGATTGCAAAAGCCGAGCCAGGTGCACTCTTGCGTTTGCTCAAGGGCGAGCGCATCGGTACGCTCTTCTACGTGCGCGACGGCGAGCGCATTGGCGCCGACGAGAGCGAAGACCACATCGACCCGCTCTACTCGGGCATCACGCACCCATCGAGCCGCCTTTGATCAGCTCAATTGGCAACACGAAGATACGTGTAAGAGCAAGTACGCCGCCCCAATAGCCAACGATGAACAGGCACTGTGTGCGATTGAACACGTGTGTGTTAGTGCGGACAGCACTTGGCAACGTCGCGCTTTGCTCCTGCACTGACACTGTCGTTGCCACTGCGCTGGTCTTCCAAACGCACAGTCGCAGCGCGCTCAATGCGCTGGAACTTGCCTTTGTCTTCGTCGTAGATCGCGACGAGCAGGTCTTCAAATGCCTTGCGCACATCCTGTCCAGTCTTCGCGGACGCGCGCTGGCCGATCACACCGAGCTGCTCGACTGCTGCGTCATGGCGCGCTCGCGAGACGATCGTCTTGTGTGTCGGACTCGCTGCTGTCGTGCTGTCTGCGTCGTTAGTTGTGCTCGATGGCTCCAAGTCGACTTTGTTCCCAACGAGTGCGATGCATTTCGTGAGCGTGCTGCTGATGTCGGCGTGCGCTTTGAGCTCTTTGAGCCAGTGCTCCTGCGCGTGTGTGAACGACGCTTCGTTCGTGATGTCGTACACGACGAGTGCGCCTGCTGCGCGGCGGTAGTGGCTGCTCATGCACACACAGTCGGCAGGACCAGTCAGTCAGAATCAGTCCGTGTCAATAGCAATGAGGCTAATGTGTTGGAGCCGATCGTACGAGCTTGTGATGGCGCGGTACCGCTCTTGACCAGCTAGCGCACACGTCGATGCAGACATAGAGAACTTGTGAGGCTATGAACCTGTCACTAGCGAAGTGTACATGAACATACACAAGCGCACCAGTGTCCCAGATCTGCGCTTTGATGCGCTTTCCATTCGGATGCTGCACGACTTTCGTGCCAAACTCGACGCCGATCGTCGGCTTGCGCACAGTCGAGAAGCCTTTGGCTGTGCCGTCAGCGTTCAAGAGCTGCTGCTGCTGTTTAGTGGTGCTATCGCTACTGGCGTCAGCGATGTCGCCTGGCGATGCGAGGAACGTCGCGAGGAGGTTCGTCTTGCCGACGCTCGGGTCGCCCACGAGCACGACTGTTCGACACAAACACTCATGGTCTCTCTCGTCAGCGCTTTTGCGTCACGCGCACATACACATGGACGCAGCAGAGTCTAGTGGAGACAAGAGAGAGAGAACGCGCACCTTTGTAGAGCACGTCGTACTGCTGCTCCATCCTGCAGACGCGATCACTGAGCGAGCGTCAGGACGTCGAGCGCTTGCAGCAGCTTTGAGTTCACGTCGTCGTCGTTCTTTCTGGTTGTACAGCACTGTGGTACTTCGATAAAGTCCGATACAAGTACATCAGTGATACGTCACTATCCGTCGATACAGCTAAGCACAACTGCGGACTAGCCTTGGCGAGCTCACGTCTTGTATGGTCTCATACCCAAGAGCACGCCGACAGCAGCGACTTGGTGTATCTGGTGCCATCTCTGACAGTCTGTGCGTCTCGACAGAAGTCTGGCAACTCGAGTGTGTACACTGCCGCATTATCTCCTCACTCTTCTCAGTCTTACGTTGTCGTGGCGTCCCTTACTGCCAAGCACCAGCAAGTTGGCATGCCGTGCTCCTCGCTCTCAGCGAACGTGTTGACAATGCAGACAACTGCTCCGTGTTGCTCGTTCTTCGCTCACTCTTGTGTTGTCACTAGCTCATCATGCACAAGATACCCTCTCCCTCTAATGGGCACACCCTCGCTCGCTCACTCACCCGTCGAGCAGAGCGAGGTACTCTTTGATCTCACTGAAGGACGTGCTTGCAGCAATGAGCTTGGCTGTGAGCTCTGCGTGCATCGACCGCTTCTTTACCGCTTCTTGTGCCGTGAGTTCCTTCTCTTTCAGGTCGAGCTCGCGCGTCTGGAGGTGCTGCTGCTGCAGCGCAAGTTTCTGGTTCTCCACGTCCATAATCTTCATCGTCACGTCGAGTTTCTTCAGCTTCACGCGGTCTCTGCTGCGCGCGTCGGTGCGATTGGTGGTGGTGCTGGTGTTGCTGGTGGTGGTGGCGATGCTACTGGAGCTAGTCGCTGGCTGAGTACGAGCAGCGAAAGCGGTCGAAGTCGCAGTAAAGCAGTACTGGATGCTGCCAACGCACTGCTCGAATGCTTTGTGACATCTGCGTCGCTTTGTCTCGCAGCAGCAGGAGCAGGAGGAACAGGAGTAGCGAGATAAGCACCGACCATCGCCTCGCTCTCACTGCTCGACGAACTGGAAATCCGTCGACGCTTGACTCGCTTCGCGCGCGGCACTTCGAAGACCGGTGACGGTGGAGCCGAGGCACCATCACTCTCCCACGTTGGCTCGAGCATCAGCGCTGGCAATGCGCCGCGAGCAGCATCGGTGCTGATCGTGCTCGCTGGAGCAGGAGCGGATGCTAACTGCGCGTTGATTGCGCCAAACTACGCGGTGCTGCTGTGACCTGGAGCTGATGTTGAGGAGAAGGCAGGTGCGGGTGCTCGTGCCGGCGCGGATGCCTGTCATGCTGCAGATGCTTTCACAGCCGTTGTTGCAATGGCAGTCACTTGACTGTCATTCTTGTCTCGCAGACTTACCTGCGTACTTGGAGCGTCGTGTTCAAGACTGCCGCCGTCGCTCGTGCTCGTTGGTGCAGGCACGGCGTTGTTCTTCCAGCGTTTGCTCGTCCGTGTACTTTCTGCCTCTTGTTCGTGACTGCCACTGCCGCTCGTGTCTGCTGTATCTTGTGCAATCGTCTTGAAAGGCGCAACGAGTGGCTTGCCATTCGCAGCGAGCGCGTCGAGACGGTCGTAGAAGCAGCACATGTGGTTGCGCTTCTGACTCACGTCCGTGATGCCACGCGCACGGTCGGTCTTTAAGACAACAAAGTCCGCGCATTCGGTGGCTCGCTTCACTTTGGGGTGTGCCGCCAGCGTGTCGTAAAGGCGTTTGTTTGTGGCGGCGAGGTTCCATCCTGCCTTCGTATGCGCGTTCACGTGTTCCATGAGTTGATGAACGGCGATGCTCTTCACTTCTCTCTTCTCTGGTTCGTTCAAACCGGGTGTTGGCTTCCACGCGATTGCTTCGTAGTTGGTCGGCGGCTCGAGCCACTCGACTACACAGCGTCGCAGAGCCTTATGCGTCTTGGCGAGGTCGGACTGCGCAGGTGTTGCGCTCTCTGAGTCGAGTGACAGCACTGCTGCTACAGCGGGCGTCGAGTTGGTCGCTGTAGCGCCTGCGGTATGATGAATGCGTTTGCTAGCGGCACGACGATCGCGTCTGCCAGCGGCACGACGACCACGTCTGCCATGTGTGCCGTAAGCGCTGTCGCTGTCATCACTGTCGACACCGCTGTCACTGCCCCCCGGTATAGCTGCTGCTGCAATCGCTGTAGCTGCTACTGCCGCTGTCGTGCACACGCCTGCGAGGACGGGCAGGGAACCACTTTGCTCCCATGTGCTGTTGCTGCTGTGTGTGCTTCGTTCGAGTGCTCAGTTTGAGAACTAGCGATGAGGAGGAAGAC
Organism: Globisporangium takayamanum; assembly: GCA_023333735.1. Taxonomy (NCBI): domain Eukaryota; phylum Oomycota; class Peronosporomycetes; order Pythiales; family Pythiaceae; genus Globisporangium; species Globisporangium takayamanum. The sequence goes on from JAASFL010000058.1 coordinate 28,027, forward strand.
GAGATCAAGCGAGGCAAAGCGGCCAGACGGCTAAGAATGCGTAGCTTTGGCTATTATGCGCATTCCAATTTTGCATACGACTTCAAGTATGCAATATGCAGCTCGAACTGTCAGTGCCTCGATCGATGCGCGCAGCATTCATGTCCTGCTCCATGCACACGACACGTTGTCAGCATCACGCTTCCAGCCAGCAGTACTCGTGGCGACACAGAACTCTATCGTCGCCATCATGAGGTTGGAGTCTCGAACACGACTTCCTGTGTCCGAACTCCACGACGCACTCTCAATCCATGCAAGCGAGACAGCATTCAATCCGCCCAGAACGAAGCGCCTCCAGATCCACTCGGCCAATGGTCAAGCCGCCTCCACGTGCGCTCCGGACTGCGGTTGTGACCTGAAAGAGAAGGAACTCGCGGCACAAGAAGCGGTAAAGAAGCGGTCGATGCACGCAGAGCTCACAGCCAAGCTCATTGCTGCAAGCACGTCCTTCAGTGAGATCAAAGAGTACCTCGCTCTGCTCGACGGGTGAGTGAGCGAGCGAGGGTGTGAGCGAGGGGGTGTGTGAGCGAGGGGGTGTGTGAGCGAGGGAGTGTGTGAGCGAGGGTGTGTGTGAGCGAGGGTGTGAGCGAGGGAGAGATGTTTTGTCACATCATGAGTTTTGTCACATCATGAGCTCATGACAGACACCAAGAGAGAGAAATAAACAAAACAAACAACACGGAGCGGCTGCCAGTAAGCGTTCGTAGACAGCAAGGGTCATGGCATGAGAACTTGCCAGTGATGGCTACAAGGACGCCATGACACCGAAAGACTGATGAGAGCAATTGCGAGCCTTTGCATAGATTGCGTCACTGTGCTCGAGTGTTGCGTCGTCTGATGTGACGGTGCGAGCACGTGCACTCTGCGAGCGAGCTGAGTCTCGATTGTTGTAGCAGTAGCAACAAAGAGAGCAAGGAGTGGGAGCAAAGCACACGCTCACTAGCTCACTGGCCTCGAGATGGCTACATGTTGCGTTAATCAGTGTGGTCCACCGCTAGTTGTGTTGTTTGCACTGGAGCTGCTCGCGAAAGTGCGATCTCAGTGGATCTGTGACATGGCGCACACATTGTCCTGGTTTTGGTCACGCTCATGAGCCTCAAGCGCCTTAAGCGTCTTGCACGCTGCTTTGCCAGGAGCAAGCATGCCGTCTTGCTTGCCTCCACAAGTGTACTATCGCCTTGTTCGTTGTCTCCAAACAAGCAAGCGAGGCGCTTGCTCAAAACGCAGTCGATGATGAACAGGCTCTGGCAACCGCAGTCCGCGGTCGATGTTGACGCCCAGGCAGCAGCAGTGTCCTTCAGTGCGTGAGATTGGACATTTGGCTTTCTTTCTTGTTTGCTGCAGGGATATCAGGCAGCAGCGGCGATCAGCGATCGTGCTCTCGCTCTCTTGCTCTGGTCATGTGTGCACAAACACACTCGCTCAAGCGCTCAGCGCGCACCAAGGTACAAAGCGCCACCACGAACGGCAGTTTTGCGAAACTGAAGCGCGCGCGAAAGAGAGAGCGAACAGCTCTGGTGCTGAGATCACAGTCGCGACACAGCACTCTTGCGACACACACGTGAGCACGTCGCAGCGCAGTACTCGACGAAGCAATGCGTGTCTTGATATTTCTCAATCAATCGAGTGAGCTGTTGCTTCATGCAGCAGTAGCAGCACATGTTGAGTTTGATGGAGATTTCGAATGCAAGGTGTGCGCCTGGTTCTCTCGCAACAACGACGACGACGACAACAACAACACCACAGCTCGGAGGATACACGTTCCACCAGCTGCTGCCTGCTGCTGCTCTCGACATCAGTGCACAGGAGAGCGAGGTGCTCCAGAAGCACTACTGCTAGGACATCGTCTCGTGAGCCTGGACATGCGCGACGATCGACCGCAGCTCGACAATCGCTACGCGCGCGAATCTCAAGCGCATTGCCGTCGCTTTTTCACAGCGAGATTCATCCTTCCTATTGCTCTTGGACTTGGACTTGGACTTGTGCCAGTTTGCCTTGGGTGTGAAAGAGCTCGACCCTGTCTCTTTTTCGCGCACATCCGCATCCGCGTGCGTGGAGGCCAGCCGCGTCCCACGTCGACCGCCGCCTCGTCCGCGTTCGTAGTGCTCTTGTTGTTGAGCACGACGTGGAGCACGCTTTGCCGATGTGGAGCTTCTTGCCCACTGCTGCTGCCTGCTCGGCTGCTGCTGCCTGCTCGGCGTTCTTTTTTGCAAGCAGCACTTGCGTTCTAAAAAACTTGCAGCCTCGAGCTCGTGTGCCTCGATGGCGCTGCGCGCACACGGATTCGCACTCAGCGCAGCAGCAAGCACACCAAAGCAAAGCTAGCAAGTCGTTCGAGTCCACTCACTCACTTGCCAAGCACACAGACATTTAACAGCGAATCCACACGACGACCAACGAGGTACAGTACACACTGGCAGTTGCGAATGTTCGATAGGCAGCAGAGCGTGAGGCGTCCTTGCGCTACTTCGCGCTCTAGAGCTCTCGAGCTCTCATAACAGCACTTTACAGTTGACACACTTTGCTTTTGCTTTTGCAGCAGCACAAGAGCGAGCGAGCGCTCGACACGATCGAGAACTGCAGTGGACGATATCCACACGCGCGAGCTAGTCACACGCGACGATCGAGATGATCGAGATGATCGAGATGATCGAGATGATCGAGATGATCGAGATCAAGCGCCGGAATCCATTGAGACCCTGCGCGCCAACGGTTGCGTCGCCTCCCATGTTGAACCTGCACGACTCGACAGCAGTCGCTCCGATCGAGCAACAGCAGCAACGTCGTCGTCACTTGCGCATTGCTGCGCGTTCGCAAACACTATCCTCTGTCATGTGCAGCAGCAGCAAGAGCAAGAGCGAGTGTGACGACAACAACAGCAGCAGCAGCGCACCGAGTCGCTGTAGCAGCAGGAGCACGAGCACGAGCACGACCATGCCCGACCATCGCGCGCAGCAGTACATGGACCTCCACCGCGCGCTCGAGCACGCCGACAGGATCCGTGCGACTGCGAGGACAGCAAAAGACGCACAGACTATGATGCGTCGACAGCTACAGCGATCAGCCACCACCACTAGCACTACCACGAACAACAGCCGCAGCATGCAGACGAGCATGGAGACGAAAAGGATGATGGGGCGGTACTTCACGGGATCTACTACGAGCCAAGATCGCGATCTTTGCCAGCGCATCCGCGGTACTAGCACCACCGCCAACGACATCATCGCCAGCGACATCGGCGACGACGACGGTCTGCTCGCTGAGCTCCAGATGCAGCAGCGCATGAGCTGTTTTGTCGCAACAGACGCGCACGAGTCCCTCGCTGCTGGCGCAACGTCATTTGACTACCGCGCGACAGACTGCGCAGTGCACGAGGTCTGCGATGACGATGATGACGATGTCTCTCCCAGCTGCTACCTCGTCGACTCGCCCGAGATCGCAGCGTTCTTGGGCATGACCACAGCTGCGCCTGCTGCTGCGTACACGGCGACTGCACCGCCGCCATTCCTCAAAGCCGCGTCGTTCTCTGGTCAGCAGCAATACCAGCAGCATGGCATGACAGTGCCGTGCTCGCCGCCAGTGCCAATCCCACGCAAGCAACTCCGTCGACGCCGCAACACAGTCACGGGCTCGCTGCTCTCTACATACACGACTGGCGCAGCGTGCGAGCACGCGTACAGTCGCACACAGAGCGAAGCGCGACTGTGGGACGACGACTGGCACTTTAAGCTCTCGCTCGAAGCGCGCGAGTCGTTTGAGAGCAGCAAAGCGGCGCGAGCGAGCGGTAGTGGCAGTCGCGCGTTGCCAGCGACGCGACGACGCGCTGAGAGCTGCACAAGCAGTCTCTGCACTGGCACTGGAGCTAGCAGCACAGCAGCAGCAGCTGGGACTGGCGTGTGGAAAGCGCAATCCACGTCGTCAATGACGTCGACTGCTGACACTGTGCGCGACGAAGACTCGCCCGCGAGCGACTGCTGCTGCGACTGCGACGACGACGACGAAGACGACGACGAGACGCGCCACGTCTTTGATATGGACGACATCTGAAGCATACAAAGCGTCTAAGACGGAGAGACAGAGCGAGCGTCAGTCTGTGTATGTGTGTATGTGTATGAGATCCTAAGACACTAAGACACTAAGAGAGAGTCAACCAAGTTGCTACGCCATTGCTAGGACACTATGCGTCTTCATTGCTGCCTAACGCCACGCGCTCAGCAGTCTGCTCGAGCGCCTGCTGCTTTGCGCGCAAGAACGAGAGACGCGCTGCGCGCATCTGCGTCACGATCGCATCGACTGCAGTCTCCAGTCGCCCGTAGCGCATATCTGCGCTCGCGTGCTTCCAGCGCTGGAACGCTGCAAAGGCTCTGGCAAAGCGCCAGTGCGAGACAAACTGCTGGAGCTTGCGCACGGTCATGCGTGTGCTGGAGTGTGCGAGATCGTCGAGGCGGCGCTGCGTGCGCTCAGTTGTCCGTAGCAGCACAGTCTGTCGACGCCAGCGCGTGAGCGCAAGGCGTGATGGCCATGAGGATGACAGCGACGCCTGGACGCTAGGCAGTCGTGTCACTGGGCACGACGGAGGCTTTGAAGCTCTAGGAGAAGCAGAGACGGATCGATCGCTCTGACGCTCTGCAACACATGCGAGCCACAGCGAGACGACCTGGAGCGTCCACGCAGCGCTGGTCGTTGCAAACGCGCGAGCTTGGCAGCGACACGATCGTGGATGCAGTGCTTGTGTGTCCGCTCGCAAGTGCCACGGTAGATGCGCTGTCAGGAACTCGCGATTGTCTGGGTCTTTGTCGTCAATGGGAGGTGTTGGAGATGGCTCCAAGCTGACGGCTGAAGTGGGAATCGCACCGAGGTTTGCTGGCGCTTGTGCGTCCTGGAGCAGCGGCGGCTCGTCGCCCAAGCACTGGAGCGGGAGCATGGGCCAGACGCTGCTCTCGGTCTCCACTGCCGGCAGCACCTCCAGTGAATCGAGCGCCTCGCCTGCGTGTGGACATCGAGGACTCTTCTCAGTGTTGTCGACGCGAGGAGCGTCGACAAGAGCACACAGCAGACCGTGCTCTTCGAGCGTCTGAGCGTATCTGAGGCGGGTAATGACTGAGAGCGCAGCAGTATCGAGTCGACCGCGCTGGTCTTCGAGCGCAGCATCCTCGATAGTGTCGCTGGACGATGGCGACGCCTGGTTTGCAGGCACACCATCGCTGCTGTCATCATCACTATCATCACTATCATCACTTGGCTTCTCTTGACAGAGCGACGGGCTGCTGCTGCTGTTGACGTACGTCTCGTACTGATCGAGGAACCACGGCGGGTACGGCACTTTCGAGTGACTCGCTGCAACATGACCGCAGAAGCTGCACGCCACTGTGTCGTGCGTCGTCGTTCCAGCCACATCGCCAACAATGTCGACTGGACGCTCAAAGCCTTTGCAGCCACACGCAGTCGCACCACCCTCTGCTTGAGTCTCCTCGACGTCGCGACTGCTCGCTTCAGCGCCGGTGCAGTGCAGCGATCGTCTTGCACACGTCTCACGCAGCAGTCGCTGCAGGACGTACCGCCACGCAAACGAGGGTGCGAGCTGGAGCGTGTAGTAGAAGCAGCTCTGGCCTTCGTATTCGGCTTCTAGGCGCGCGTGTTTGAAGCGGACAAGTGTACAGACATTCGCGAGCTGCCCGCTCACGATTGCATGGACGACTGGCGCGTGGCCGTAGCCATCGAGGACGTCGATGCTGCTGCCTCGGATCGCGAGCACTCGATCAAGTGCCGCGCGCATCAACGCTGGGTTTGCAAAGCGCACACACCGATGGAGCAGCGTCGTGTCAGTGCCGTCGCCAGCGAGTCGACCAGTGTACGGCACGTGCGTGAGCAAGAGCAGTGTCATGTACGCAAAGTGATCGCTCGTGTGCTTGCTCGCGGTTTCATAGAGCTGCAGTGTTGCCTGAGCATCGACGACGCTGTGGCCATCGTGACCCACTGAGGCTACTGCTGCACCGCTATCGAGGAGGAGCCACCGCAGCGCATCGAGCGAGCCGCTTGTGATCGCAATGTGCAGGAGCTCGAAGCGAGGACGTGGTGACGTGACTGGCATGCGGTGCAGTGCGAGTGCGTCGAGATGCGTCACGAGGTTGAGCGTACAGGCTGTGATCCACCAGCAGTGGCTGCTCGCAAAGACACCGTTCTGCTCGAGTGCAGTGCGTGCTCGCGTGCGGTGACTACCGTGTAGTTGTTGAGATGGTGTGTCGTGAGTGGAGACTGCTGTTGCTTGCTCCGCGTTGAGACGCATGATCGTTCGGAAGAGCCCGCATGCCTTCAGCTCGTCTGCCACAGTACTCGTGTGTGGCGTCTCACCCGAATCTGTGATCGACTCGGTGGCGACTGACAGGTCGGTGACACTGCGGAACAGCGCTGCAAGCTGGACATGACCCAGAGCGCTGCAGAGCTCCAGTGGACTTGAGTCGCACTCGTCAGCGCTAGATGGACGCGGCAGCAACTCTCGCCAGAACGAGCTGTTCACAGGCGCGTGTGTCTCGATGATGTGCGCTGCGACCTTAAGCGCGTTCCAGCGCGCAAGAGCCGCGAAGACGCCCACGGCTGCAAGCGACGCGAGCGCTTGACTCGAGCTATGTTCAGAGGTCTTGTTGTCTCGTTCACAAGTGACGGCATCAACTGGAAGAGCAGTGCTTGGATGCCACAGACGTGTCATTACGACTTGAAACAGCGCGACTGAGTCGCATCGCACGGCGCGAGCGCAAAGGAGCCACTTCAAGGCATCGTCCTCGACGTCGCTACGCCCAACCAGGCGTTCGTCGCCAGCCTCTGCGCTGACTTCACTTGACTGGAGTGGCTGTGTTGGGTAGAGCGAGACGAGCCACTCAAGCAGCTCTCTCGCACTCGCTGTCGGTGGAGTCGCCACAAGCGCACTCACAAGAGATCGCCAGAGCGTTGGTGTCTGACGTTCATGGGCAGTAGCAGCGCCAGTCGAGAGCGCAAGCGATTGGTCGTGCTCGAGCAAGAGCGCCATGAGGTCTTGTCGCTCGTGAAGAACGAGCCATTGTGCGAGCGTCTTGCCTCTGACCCGACGATTGCAGTCGAGTGGAGCTGGAGAAGGGAACGTTGCGAGCGCTAGCACGCGACGCACGACATCGAGCGGAAGGTCGTACGCACATACGCGAACGACCGATGTCATTGACGCACTCACGCTCGCATGTGCTGATCTGCCATTCTGTCGTACTGCGGTCGAGTCGGCATCGCTGTAGCTCTGCGCTTCATCCGATGGCGTTAGAGCCATCTGCTCGACAGCGGTGCACTTGTCAAGCAATGCGAGCACGAACGCTCGATGGAGCTCTGAAAGCATCGCTGGGTCGTCACAGACAGCGTGTCGATTCGACAGCACGTCGTCGTCCAAGACGGAGAGGAGTCGATCGAGCGAGACGACGTGAGCATGTCCGCCAGCCAGTTGCACGTCCACGAGCACGAGTGCGCAGTCAAACATGCTCGGTGCAATGCAGCAGTCTGTCCACACTGCTGTCGACTCAGCCGTGGCGTTCAGTCAAGCGTCGGTGCAGTCATGTCGAGTCAAATGCAGCGCCAAGAGCTGCTCGAGGCAGCGCGCGATGATGTCCTGCCGTGCTTGATGCTCATTAGCGTCGACGATCGAGCGCTTGCTCTCGTGCCGCCACTTGGCGAAGCAGAGGTCCAAGCACCAGTGCAGGAGCGCAGCAAGTGCGTGAGCGTCCTGGTCGTGTGTCGACTGCTGTGTCTGATGGCGATGGAGGCACTGAGTGAGGAACCACAGGTGCTCGCGATCAACGAGGTTGCCAAGGACTCTGGCGCTCGATGCAGCAAGTCCGCGACGGATGGCGTCCCAATGCCACGCTGAATCGCCGTGTCGGTGCTCGCTCGAGTCGCGATACTGAGCGTCAGGCAGCGCTATCAGTGCATTAAAGCACCGCGTGGCAAACAGCACAGTCGCGAGTGCCGCCAGCTCGTCGCTCGTACCCGCCAGCTCGACACTTCGTAACGAGAGCATCACGGTGCTCTCAGCGACGCCTGTTGCGTGTGTCGTGCCAGCACAGAGCTGTGCGATCAGCTGCAGATGGCGACGATGTTGCGCTCAAGCAGAACTGCTCGATCGCTCTTGTGCAAATGCGCTGTGCACTAAACTCGAGCAGCAGCGCAAGCGCCTGAGGACACTGAGGCGCGACAGCGAGTGCTTCTTCAAGCGGCGTCTTTGCGACGTCGCGCGTAGCAGCGTTGTCGTGGTCGCCGTGTGGATCTGCACCAGAGACGAGGAGGTACTCGACAATGCGCCATCGAGGTGTCCGCTCTCCTGTCCGCGTTGCTGTTGCCAGTGCTGCTGGACCACGTCTGCACGTGCGAATCGCGAGCGCGAGTGGCGAGAGCGTGTCGGCTGGACGTGCATCTACTTGACGATCCGACTCAGGAGCGCACTTGCGACAGACACCGCCGTACTTGCTGCAGCCTAGTGGAGTCTCGGACCTCTCGGACGTTGCCTCTGTCGGCTCTTGCGTGCCGGACGCTTCGGTCTCTGCTGCATCACTCGTCTTGTCGGCATCGCTTGTGCGTTGAGCCTCACGGCCAGTCGATACCTTTACACCTGCACGCGCAGTCTCGGGCTTGCGGATCCAGTACCGCAGTGTATCGAGAACGTCGCTGTTGTAGCTCTCGCTTTCACGAGCAAACTCCAGGGTCCTCTTCGGACTGTCAGGGTCGTCCAGGCGCTTAGACACCAGCGCTGCTGCTGCTGAACATTCATGAGCGATGGCGACTGACGTGATGCCTTTGACATCTAATGTCACCACTTGGAGCTGTATGTCGTCGCCTTGCCTCGGCGTCTTCGCAGTCTTCGTGCCTTGGAAACGAGCACCACAGGGTGCCCACGGTGCAGTCGCTCGGCTTGTGGAACGCTCGCTCGTCGACTGCTGCCATCTACTTGGCGTCGCATTCACACTCGCACCACGCTCAACGAACGTGCGCACAACGCTCAGGTCGCCGCGCCAGATCGCAAGGTGCAGCGGTGTGAAGCCGTCCACGTCGTGCACGTGCAGCGCACTAACGCACTTGGTCGCGAGGTACGCCGCAACAGCCGCACTCGAGCTCGACGGACGCGAGAGCAGACTCCAGTGCAGCGGCGTGCGTCCTCGCGTATCTTGGCAAAGACAGAGCGTCTCGGCATCAACAGCCGCGTCTTCACGATTGCCTCTGCTGTCGTTATCAACACTGCCGACAACGTCAGCTGCTTCGAGGATCACGACGCAGGCTTCGAGGAAGCCGCGCATCGCAGCGTAGTGCAGCGGCGTGCACCCAGACGAGTCCTGCACATGCACTGGCGCGCGCCAGTGCGTGAGCAAGTAGTTGATGGCTGGCATGTGCTGGAAGTCGCACGCGTCATGAAGGAGCGAGCGCTTGATGCAGCTCTGGCAAAGATGCTGACGACGACATCGCAGTGGCGCTGCCACCATCTCGCATGAGAAATGCGAGCCGCGCGACGTCGCCAGTCTGCGCTGCGTCCCACACATCGCCGCGGCAGCGCATGTCCAATGCCGTGAGACTCGTGTCAAGGTCGTCGCCATTGCCGTCTTCGCGAATGCGAGCAGCAAGGATGAGACGATCAGCTGTGCGCCAGAGACGGCGGTATCGCTTTGACATACTCCGGAGTGCGACTGGCGTCTTCACAGACGACGACGTGGATGCTGGCGTGAAGGAGTGACGTCCTAGAGCAGCGAGCTTTCGGAGCACCATGTGTGCGCTCGTGTCGCCAGCGTTGTCGCGCACACGCGCTTGGAGCGTGGCGTCTGGTCGTGCGAGAAGCAAGCGCACAACCTTGTGCTGCTTGTGGAGCGCAGCGTAGTGCAGTGGCGTACGACCGCAGGCGTCGCGCGCAAGCGGACATGGTCTAAAGCGATACAGGCGCTCATGGTCAGCTCGATCGCTGAGCAGCAAGCGCACAGTGTGTCGGTCGCCAGTCGCGCAGGCGTGATGGAGCACCGAGACGTGTGTGCTGCTCCACTCGTACACGAGGCGCTGAGTCGCGAGGCACTGCTCCAACAGTGTCAAACTCGCTTCAGCAGCTGCAAACACACGCCAGGGCTCTTCAGTCAGACTGAGCACCGCCAAGCGGCAGCGTGCCTGGTCTTCCTCCTCGCCATCACCATTGCCGCTCTTGTCTGTCGTCGTCCTGCGCTGTTCCCAGTGCCGCTTGCGCTGTGCTGCGACGTGTCGGAACCGCTCGAGCGCGCGCTCGTACAGCTCGTCGCTGTCTGCATCTGCGAGCAAGCGCCTGCGTAGCTCGCTGTCCACACCACTGCTGCGTGGCATCTCCATCGCCATCGCCACTAGACACACAGAGCCACATGGACAGCCACGCGTTGTCGCGTTCAAGACACACTGTGTATTGCTATATCGAGAGAGAGAGACCTACGACTGCCGCGGTTGCTATGCGCTCGCGGCCTTGGCCGCCTCAGCGTCCTTCGCCGCCTTTGCTTGGTGGAACGCGCGGCCGCGTGCGACGCACTCTTTGAAGCGCTTCTCCAAGTGCTCGTCGCCTGGCGCGAGCTGAATCGCACTCCAGATCGCACTCGCAGCTTCTTCAAAGCGCTGGAGCGCTTCGAGGCACTGCCCTTCGCGGAAATGCGCCTTCGCCCAGTCCGGCTTGAGCTTCTTCGTCACGCGCACGTCGTGGAGCGCCTTGTCGGCGGCGCCAGCGCCGAGGTACGCCGCGCAGCGGTTGCTGTAGAGCACAAAGTCCGCTGGGTTGATCGCCAGTGCCTGCGTGTAGAAGTCCACGGCGGCCGTGAAGTCCTTGGCGACGTACGCCTTGTTGCCGCTCTCGCGGAGCTCACCGATGCGCGCGGTCATCGCGTCGTCGAGCTCGACTGGCTCTGGGACAACAATGTCGTCCTCTGAGTTCGCATCGACTGGCGCAGCGGCAGCGGCCTCTGGGAACTGCTCAACGTCGGCGTAGAGCTGCTCAAACTGATCGCGCGCGTCGACCATGAGCGCGTCAATGCTCGCGGTCTCGTAGCCGGTCGTGATCGGCTGCAAGAGCGCAACGATCTCGCGGTGGCCCTTGCCAGCGGCGTGCTGCAGCGGCACAGCGCCGGCGTTCGACTTGAGGTTTGCTGCAACGACGGCGTCCTCGGCGCGCTGCTCGAGGAAGAGCGCAACGATGTCGTGCGCACCAGTCTCCGCGGCCATATGGAGCGCTGTGATGCCGCCTGGGATCGCAACTGTCAAGTCGGCGTGCGCCGCGAGCATCTCCTTTGCCACGACCGGTTTGTTCATCAAGCACGCAAACATGAGCGGCGTCACGCCCTTCGAGTTCACGGCGTTGACGTTCGCGCCGCGCTTGATCAGCATCTCGGCGGTCTTCTCGCGGTTCTCGCTCACGGCAAAGTGCAGCGCCGTGCCACTCGGCGTTGTCGCTTCAAGCGTTGCGTTGTGCTCGAGCAGCAAGTTGCACGTGCGGATGCTGCCGTTCGCCGCGGCTTCATGGAGCGGCGCCAAACCGCTCTCGAGCGCAATATTCGGGTCCGCGTTGCGCTCGAGCAGGAGCTTCACCGCGGCGAACTCGTTCTCTTTCGTCGCGTAGAAGAGCGGCGAGCCACCTTCTTCGTCGACCATGTTCACGCACTCGGGGTCGACATCGAGGATGTACGCAATGACTTTTCGGCGCCCCTGTGCAGCAGCAAAGTGCAGCGCAGCGCGCTTGTGCGCGTCCTTGAAGCCCGTGAGCACTTCCTTGGCGTTCGCGGCCCAGCCCTTTGCCTGGATCGTCTCGACCGTCTTCTTGAGCAGCTCCAAGTCACCGCCTGTATGTGTGTGTGGATGTGAGGCGTTAGTGAGTTAAGACGTGTGGATGCTAGCGTCAGTCAGCAGCAGCAGCAGCAGCTCCAAGCGAGAGAAGGTGTGGTGGTCGCACCTTCAGCACTCGTGAAGAGGTCGCCGACGACCTTCTTCTGGTCCTGGTAGTCGGACGCGCCTGGCTTTTGCTGCAGCTCGGATGCCATTGGTCTGCTTGGTACTAGTGGTGGCGTCACGTGTGTGTGTGAGAAAGAGTGTGTCGCCTCGTGCTGCTGCTGCTGCTGCGTGCGTGGCGAGGGATTCGAGAAGTGGTGTCGCCGTGCAAGAGCTCAAGAGCAATGGCTGTCAACGCTGTTGCCTTTCTTTTGTGTCGTGACGCCCTTGGTTTTGTCACTACCGAGTGAGCAGCAGTCGCACGGCTCAACGCCAGTCAACTGTGCGATTTCGCATGAGTTCATTGCAATGTCAAGTAAGTTGTGCGAATTGTATATTTTTTCAATAGAATCGAAGTTTGTTATTTAGTTTGTATATGTAAACTAGAATGCATTGATACATTTCATCCATCCCGCTGATCCTCGTCGACTGACACTGACAAGCATCATGACGAAATGGCGCCATGAGTTCCGATGGATGCGCTGGGCGATCGCGCGCAGCGACCACGAGATGCGCCTTGACCGGTGGCTCCGACAACAGTTCCCAGCAGCGTCACAGGCGCTCCTCCAAGCACAACTGCGCAAACGCAAGATCCGCATTCTCGCTCCATCTGAAGACCCAAATGACCACGCACCAGCTCAAGCACACGGTGATAATGCGACTCCAGTCGCCAACGCACTGCGAACGCGAGCGAACTCGGTGCTGCGCGAAGGACTGACGGTCGCAATCGACGCGCATGTGTTCCGTCACAAGCTCCAGCCAGCATCCCCTACATCCACTACGCACCAGACGCAAGCAGGCAAGCAACAGCATCACGAACCCCCACTGCTCCAAGAGCTACTCGCACGCATTGTGTACACAGACGACAACTACATCGTGCTCGACAAGCCGCCAGGACTCGCCGTGCAGGTACGAACGACCAAACTAGCGAGTTTGTGTGTGTTTGGCACCATCGATTCACCACGTGACTGACCGTCTCGCTCGTTGTTGTGCTAGGACGGCACTGGGCTCGAGACGTCGCTCGCTGACTACCTCTCAGCGATCGCTCAGGCAACTGACCTAGCATCAACAGATGCAACGTGCCGTCTCGTCCACCGGCTCGACAAAGAGACGTCTGGACTGCTCGTGCTCGCACGCAGTCGACTCGCAGCCGCCAAGTTCACGGCGCTCTTGCAAGCAGGACACGTGCGCAAGACGTACCGCGCGCTCGTATCAGCGCCTTCTATGGCCGAGCGCCGTGCACTTGAGCGGCAGCTCGCACTGCTCAATGGCGTGATCACGTCGCCAGTCGATGGAAAGCCAGCGACAACACTTGTGTCCTGCGCTCTGTCGCAGTCGGATCCACGCGGTGTGTGGCTCGAGCTCTCGCCCGTGACGGGTCGGAAGCACCAGCTCCGGGTCCACTGTGTCCATGTCCTTGGTGCACCGATCGTCGGCGACACCAAGTACCGCGGTCCACGCGCTACGCGACTGTTCCTCCACGCTGAGCGCCTCGCGTTCCCGAATCCGTTTGCGCTCACAAGTGACCGACAGCAGCAGAAGCAGAAGGCGTCAAGCGCCACTGTCACGCATCTTCCGAAGAGCGACGATGCGAGTCGTCGTCGCTGTGCTGCAGCACTACAGCAGCAGACAGAGGCGATTGCGATTGAGCGACCGATCGACCACGTGTATCCACGATGAGTAACATGATATGATAGAGAGAGTCCTCAGTCCTCAGTCCTCAGTGCGAGCGCTCGTGTCCGGATTTACCAACGTCCTTATGCTGTCGAGCCGAGCAGAGGACGTCGCTCTGGTGTCTGTCGATGAGCACAAGCGAAGCACCACTGCTGCACCAAAGAGACGCCCTTGTATGTGTACCTAGTAGCTCCGTGCTAGTGCTCGGGTCAGACACTGGCTCTGCTCTGTCTTGATTGTCCTACAAATAGCAGCGACCCTGAGTACCAGATCCACTGAGCACCCTGAGTTGGGGGGCAAGTCACTCGAGACACACCGAGCCAGTCAGTCAGTCACTCACTCACTTGCACCGACGCGCACACAGCGAGCGTCTCGTGTCCAAGCGAGTTCTGTGCTTCAATCACCAACTCAGTATGAACACCAGCACTAGCAGCAGCAGTAGCAGTTCGCAGCGCAGACGTCCGCGGGCGAACGGGACCTTTCGCCTCGCGACGCATGTGCTGCATCGCAAGACCGAGACGCCAGAGACTGAGAGCTTCGTGACCAAGACCGACGATGTCCTGAGCAGTGGCGATGATAGCAAGCTGCTCACACACACCAGTGCGGTCGACGCCGTACTACGCACGCTACACTACGAGTACGCCAGCGATCGACAACAGCAGCAGCAACAACAACAACGGTGATGATGAAGGCGACGGCAGTGACGACGACGACGTGGCCTTCTACAAGCGGGACGACTACGATGTCGATAGTGAGAACAACCGCGAGTTTGACGGCTGCAGCGCATCCGACGACGACTGGTGCGCGGCGCTGTGTAGCAGCGACCGGCTCTTGTTGCACAGCGTCACTGGAGCTGAGCAGACAGTGCCTTCGCCGCGCTCTGTGCGCAGCGATGGACGTAAACGATCAGCTGTGTTTGACGGCAGTACGTCGTTGGCATCGCCACCGCGAAACTTGGTGAGTAGCCAGCTCAGTGTCGAGCCGATCGAGCCACTTGGTGCTTGCAAGACGAGCTACGAGAGCACAGTGGAGGCTCGACGCGCGAGCATCTGCTGCGAGCTCATGGTGCAGTACGAGATGTTCGATTCGGTGACCAAGTCGCAGCAGCAGCCGAGTCAGCGCGTGTTCTCGCGGTTTGCTCGCCGCCGCGTCTCGGGAACACATCAAGAGCAATCGCAGCAGCGGTCGCTGCCACCGCTCGCCACAGTCGCTCGCAGCATCTTTAGCCGCAGCCATCAGCATGGCGACACGGACGACGATGACGACGATCTCATGAACATCCGCTCGCCTGTAGCGCAGCGAGTTGCTACGAGCACTAGCAAGTCACTGCCCTGTGATCGTAGCACAGTGGAGAGGCAGCAGCAGGATCAAGAGCCACACGAGCAGCAGCAGCCGCTCGCACACGACGAAGCAGAGCATCGAGGCTGGTCGCCTGAGCAGCTCTGCCAGTGCAACGAGATGCTCGGGTTCCTCCAGCAAGCGTGCGCGACGAGATCAACGGAAATCTCGATCCCAGGCGCTCGACTTGCACAGATGGAGCAGCTCTTGCGGTCACTCCAGCCACCAACACAGACGAGTGTCTAACAAAGCACTACTCGGTCAAATACACACCTGCAGGCGCTCTCGTATCACCATAGCTGTTGATCTGTCTCGATGCTCCAAGTAAGCAAGGACTCATCAAAGATCCACGTATGTGGAACTCGGATTCGATTAGAGAAGCTAGTGCTAGTCCTGCGACCTGCGACTCCTGTGGCGGTGTATAGTATCATGACTAGGAAGGTGCTTACTTGCCTGGGTGGAGACCGAGCTTACCTGGCGTCGGCTCGCCGCGCACTTCGCCAAAGTACAGTCCGAATGTCTCCTTCCACATCTCAATACGCTCGCGGTCCTCCATGAACTTGGCAAAGTCGTCGACGTAGGCGTTCGGGACCTTCCACACCTGCTCAAAGCTGTTCGTCGGCTTGAGGTCCTTGCGCACGGTCCAGCCCGTGTACCCAATGGCGCGCTGCGTCTGCTCGGTCGCGAGCCAGCTGAGCAAGAGCTTGGCCGCAGCGACGTTCTTGGCTTTCTTCAGGATCGCAATGCGCTGACCCCACGCCATGAACGGGAACTTGCCGCTCACGGCGAGTGGCAGATCGCCGTCCGTACCGACAGCAATCGCCTTCTTGCCAGCACTGACGATGTCGCCCGCAACGTTCGAGCCGCGGTTGAACGACACGTTCTGCGCAGCGAACTTGCTCGCCCAGCTCCAGCCGTACTTCTCGATGTAGCGCGCGAACAGGAAGAGGACGGCGTCGTCGTCATGCGGGTACGACGATGCGATCAAGTTCTTG